>PVJO010024167.1:0-24803 GCA_004026905.1 Hystrix cristata
TAGATTCTCAACCCACAGAAACTGAGGGGCAATTGTTTTGTTTTAAACCATGAAGTTCGGGGACAATTTGGTATGCAGCTATAAGTAACTAACATAATCCGCAATCCAATTTCTGTATGGAAGAAAATTGTGAATAATTAGATTTCAATGTTTCCAATTGATGGCTTATAATTACTTATCAGTTTTCCAGTGATTTTGCTTAAGGCTCTATGCCCATAGAAGCACAAAAGCAAACAGAGCTCCAAGGAGTGGAAACAAATCCTACATGAGCCGCCCTGCTTTAGTCAAAGGAAATTTGCAACTCATAGATCTAAGCAACTCATAAATCTACGCCTAGTTTGTAAAATGGTACCAATAAGTTCTCCTTGTACTTAGAATAGACCCTTCTATAAAACTTCTGTCAAGACTTCTGCCAATTTGGTACATGTCACCAAAATGCCAGGACCTTTCCAATAAACCAAGGCTACTTATTAATCTACTCTTGATGAAACGAATCATATGTTTCCTTCTACAAAAGCATTGAAGCTCATAATCATGTCTTTATTTGCCTTTACTGATGGGAAATTCAGAGATTTAGTATGGAAAAATAATAAAATTTTTAATTTATGTATGGTGTAGCGCTAGAGTAGAATCAGTAGTAGCTGGCTTATACTCTGTCTGGAAGTAAAGATATACATTCTTAAACCATCCGATCGGTCTTATCAAGAGAACATGAAAATATATTTTACCTTCTTTCCATTCTCTGATAATTACATTACAGTTTGTCAGAAATGATTTTATCAGTACATGTTTGCAGTACATAATGTTTACATACCTTGTGTAGAGTTGGTACATGTAAATAACACATTTTAATTCCCTTTTTTATCCCCTTTCCCTCCACGCCCTCTCCCCTCCCTCCATTTCTTGATCCCTAGAAATACCTTTAAAATAAGTCAACTTTCCTTTTCAACACCAAACGAAAGTATACTAATCTTTTACTCCTCACTTAAATAAGGTAAATGAGCCCACTGAAAATGTATTTCAAAATCAAAAATATTATGGAGGGTATTTTTTTTTAAGCTAGTACTTACCATGTCCATGCCTAGGTAGGGCTTGGCTCTCTGGCGTGGCAACACTAGTCTCCCAGACTACAGTTACCCAGGAATTGGACAGCAGCCAGAGATGTGCCAGGGTGCAGATGGAGCCAAAATCACAGATGACTTAAACTGGCAGCACAGAGAGAATGAATCTCTCCTTCAGGGAATATCAGACAACACCAACCAAATAACACAAGTCAGAGCTGTAGGATTTCCCCCAAATTTCCAAAATATCTGAAATTCCTGGATTTTTGTGAACAGCAAATGTTGATTTAAAGGAAATAGTCCTTACTGGGGGAACGTCTAGTGACAGGCCTTTTAATAAATGTTAATGAGGTTCCAGCTGAAGTCTAGATGCTGATGAAACTGCCTTTCTCACCTGGCTTCTCCAGTCACACCCGTACCACCTCCCAAGCCCTGCCACACAATTTCTGTCCCGGTCGTCTCAGTATATTTTGCTCTGGGGTATCCTTGGAGACAGACTTAGACGACAGCTCCCAGTAACAATAGCGACCACAGTTAATTCCTCTCTTCATTGCTACAACCAGAAGCTAGTCATGAGTTGAACAGTTAAGAGCAGTTTAAAATCAAATTTTGCCTTTACTTAATAGGTAAATGAGGATTCCTACATTCCAAATGCTGTTTAAAGTTAAAGAGTGTCACCGAACTTCCAGCCCATTTCATTTGCTGCTGGGGCCAATTTA
This sequence comes from Hystrix cristata, assembly GCA_004026905.1. Classification (NCBI taxonomy): domain Eukaryota; kingdom Metazoa; phylum Chordata; class Mammalia; order Rodentia; family Hystricidae; genus Hystrix; species Hystrix cristata. The sequence continues at coordinate 1,781 of PVJO010024167.1, forward strand.
ACTTGAGAAACTCTTGCTACTAAATTTACTCCATGTTTTATACCCAAAAATGCTATCATTTCAAACAACCTAGTAATGTGGACCTTGATGGGATACAGTAAATTACCAAAAGCAAGACCACATCATCATGATTCCTTTTGTTATCCAGGAAAAACTATATCTAACACAAAGTGCAATGACCTACTGATTTCTATTAGGGTTATAGTAGTATGCTAGTAACTGAGTACCACAGACTAACTCACTTCTCCAACAGGGACTTATTGTTTCATGGGTCAGGAAGCTAAAAGTGCAAGATCAAGGCGTTGACTAGGCCATGTTCCTTCGGAAGGCACTGGAAAAGTATCTGTCTCAGTTCGCATTCCTGTTTTCTGTTCCTTGGCTTGTGTCACATAACTCCAGGCTTCATGTGGCATTCTCCCTGTGTGCATGTCTGTGTCCAAACTTCTCCTTTCTATGAGAATAGCAGCCAGGATGACACAGGAACCTGTGACTGCATCCTAACTTACTACATGTGTAACGACTTTTTTTCCAAATAAGATCACCTTTCAAGGTATCAGGGACTAGGCGCTCAGCATATGAATTTGGAAGGTGACACAATTCTACCCATTGCCAACCAGTTATAAATAGCATCACTAAACATTTTTGCTAATAAACTATTTTGGCGAGACTCAGCAGACCTTGGGAGGCTGATGCTGCCAAAGGCAATTCTGGATGAGAAGTCTGGCCTGGTCCTCACAGCACAAAAGGGAGGCATCTGCATAGGGGACATCTCGGTGCACCTCCTTAAACATCAGAGGTAACCAACCCTACAGTTAATTCTTGCCATGAAATTGAGTATTGAGCAAGGAAAGCCCAGGGAAACGGGTTCTAGAGAAAAAATCTTGGGACAACTTTGATTTCCGGTTGAGAAAACTGAAGCAAAAGACCTAACAGTACACAATTAATCAGCGGCAGCCTGAGCACTAGGTTCCAGATCTGCTGATATCCTGCCTGAAACGCTTTTCTCTATACCACAGATACTAGAACTCCAAGACAGGTCCAAGACAACCAGGCTTGAGGGAAGTACCAACGCAGAACACACTTGCTACTTACCCCAGCATGTAGGGGACTCCAGGAAGAGTGAATATCCAAGACTTTCAGCACCCTTTAGCCTCTTCAGCCTGACACACCGATCCTGACCGTGGACTTGTAGGTCGGCACTGCCCTCTAGAGGTCTCTACGGTGGCTTCTTTCCCTCATCTGGCCACCCCTGAGGTCTACTGTGCTGTCCTAACAGGGCTCTCCTCCTGGGGGAGCATATCCAAACAGAGCCTCTCAGCAGCACATTCTGTGCATAACTAAATATACACAGTCACCAAACAGGAAGGCCGAGCCACGTCTTCTCAGCATGCGGAATCTCGCTTCATAGAAACTGCACAATTCATCTGAACTCATTCATCTGTCCTCTTCATAAACTGACAGAAAACAAGGATCAGCCCCTAAATTCAAAGGAATTATGCATAAAATTCAAAGGAAGCCAAAACATTAAAATGGGAACACAAATAATGGGCCACTTTAGGCCCATCTCAGGGAGGAGCAATAAACTAAAGGGTGACTGAGTAAAAAGCCTTTTAAATGTTATGTGTCTCAGCTTCACCAGAAGTCATACAAAGGCACCCCAAAAAGCCCTGGCTGAGCTCATTGATTGCTAATCCTTTCCGGCATACAACACAAGAGGAATCAAACTAGCACTCAGGAGTCCTGAATCCTACAACACTTTGCTAAAATGAGGGGTGAGCTTGAACAACTCCTCTGGCCTCCTAAGTCTCAAATCTTTCAGTTTTAAAATGGGCATGTAGGTTAATCTATCTCGAAAGATGCTTGCAGCTTAGCCCTCCGTAACCTCTGAAATCTGTTCTATTGAAACACTGAGTCCTGAAGGCCGCAAACTCTGTGGTATGGAACAGTCTTACACATCATATAGGGATCCGTGTGGCAAATGGGGTTGCCTTGGCGATGTGCCAAAGAACTAGAGCTATTATAAATAATGATGCCCAAATAATTATTTCAAATATCAAAAACATTTCTTTCTTTTCTAAGATGTAAACATTTTGAATAAGTACGATTTCCCCAAGAATTTTCAGACACTCAAAAATATCTTGTTATTTTTTCTTGTGCCTTTTGACCTAACAACTAAACTGTTAGGCAGCAACATTTCAATGTAACAAACCTGTCACATTTGCCATGAGCAACCATGACTGTTAATGAGAATCGAAAGCCTTTTTCTGGTCAAACTCACAAATATTTTCCCCCCAAATTTTTGTACATCAAGCTGAATCTAATGCTTTTATCTCTGTGCAACTACACCTGAACTGTTTCTAAATTATTAAATCAGCAGTGCTTCCCACCATGTATCTACAAACTACAAAATTGTAGGTAATAAATCTAAAGTGCAATTCATCTTCAGAGTTATTTTTGGACAAATGAATTGAGGAGGCTCAGGAATAACTCCATGTGTTACAAACAGGCAAGCAATTAACTTGCCCACTAGCTCTGACAGGGCAATTTGTTATGCAGTTATTACCTATTAAACACACAAAAAAAATAGTGTGTAAGCATTTCTGTTGATGTGGTCAACTCTAGTTCAAAAACATCTGCTTCTAAAATGCTTATATTCTCGGGTTTCCAGGGGAAATATATGCCAAACAACTAAGACTCTTGGGAGACTTCTCTGTACAACCTAAAAAATATCACTAACATCCGAGCTCATTTTGTTTGTCAAACTGGTAGAGATTTAAAGATTTCAGTGGCCCTCCATAGGAAAGACTGACCTGAAGGATGGGCCAAGGCCGACTGAGTTATGAGTCAAGAATAATCTGGAGTCCAAATTACACAGGAAAAGGACATGGAACACTTGTGCTCAACCAAGACTTGAGTCCAAACCCTGAGGATTAGTGTGGTAGAGGAGAGCCAAGAGCGGAAGTCAGCGGCTGCACTCCGTACTTTTAGTCTAGTCGGTGGGAGCACTCTGGGTCCACGGAGGTCCATTGCCTGTGATGTCAGATGTCAGATGGAAACTGAATATATGGGGACCCGAATTCAGTGTCTGTTATTTTGAGAGGAGCAGGGAGCTAATTACTAGGCAGAAGGTGAAGGTCTTCTGGTTCCTGCATAGAAAACTGACACACTCAAGAAATATCAAAAAAGCCTGAGAATTTAAAGCTGTATCTCAGTAAACCCAGAGCCTACACAACTAGGAGATTCTGGAATTAGTTACACACCTCTGTCCTCATCCTCTTCCTGCCATTGGTGGGGATGGTGTTCTTGGCTGATGCCTGGCTTGGCTCCAAGTACCTCAGGTCTCCAGAGACTGATACTAGCAGATAAACCTCTTGACGAGATGGGGCTGGAGCAGGCAGAAACTGACCTATTAACAATGCCTTCCTTTCTCTCCAACTTGTGACTTGCCTTTTCCCTCAACCAAATTCTGCTGATAAAGTAGATGGAGGAGTAGAAAGGAAGGACAAGGGAAGCAGTGATGTAATTCATTATTAACAACCACTAAACAGCTCTAGTAAGATGCCTAAACAGTTTTAAATCAAGGTTTATAAACATTAAGGAGTCTCAATCATGAGTTTCTATATGAGGAAACTCATGTTACATAACCTACCAGTCATGGCAAAGAACAGCAAAGAAAGGGGTTTCCTGCTTTATAACCCACTAAAAGACATTGTTATCCTAACTGACAGTCTAAAAATGGAGTCCTGGGAACGGAAAGCAATGAGATCCAAGGCTATTTGCCCTACTTGACAACAAATGTATTTGGAGCTGACTGTATTCTTTTCTACATACTGATGTACCAGAATGACTTATGAATTTTAAAAAACATATCTAGTCCATACAGGCAAATATCCTTGATAAATTCAGATTCAAAAAATTCTCTACAAATGTCTAGCAAGCTAAATTCACCAGCATATTGAAAGAATCATTCACCATGTTCAAGTGGGAATGTGGGAATCATCCTACAGAGTCGAGTTGGTTCAACAGACACAAATCTGTAAATGTGATACATCACATTGATAGAATGAAGGACAAAAACCATATGATTATCTCAGCAGATGCAGGAAAAAATTTGACAAAATCCAGCATCCTTTCATGAAAAAAATTCTCAACAAATGTAGTATAGAAGGAATACTATCTTAACTCAAGAAAGGCCAAGTATAATAAACACAGATATGACATACTCCATGGTGAAAAGTTGAAAGCTTTTCCTCTAAAATCAAAAACAGGACAACTCTTTCTCACTTTATGCCCCTTAAAGTACAATATAAGGACGATTCACGTAGCATGTACACAGCATTAGGTAGTATACATAATCTAAAGATACTATCCCATTTTATACAAGGAAAGAGAGCTTCCAGAGATCAGAGGGGGGAATCCTGGAACCAATTCCCCATAGATACTGAGACATAATTGTAAATGGACAGCTATCCCGTGTTTACAAAGTAGAAGAATCCATATTGTTAAAATGCCCATGCTACCCAAAGCAATCTACAGTCTATGCAAACCTTATTAAAACTCCAAGGACATTTTTCAGAGAAACAGGAAAAAAAAAACTCTAAAGTTCATATGGAACCACAAAAGACTTCAAATAGTCAAAACAATCTTGAGCAAAATGAACAAAGCTGAATGCATCACAAAAACTATAGTATATTCAAAATGCACTACAAATCTACAGTAACCAAAACAGCGTGGTACAGACAGAAAATCAGAAAATCACTCAGACAAAAGATTTTAAGTGTTCTCACCACCAAAACTGTAAGTATGCGAAGTAATGTATATGTCACTTAGTTTGATTTAGTCATTCCACAATGTATGTGTGTTTCAAAACATCATGCTGTATACCATAAATATATACAATTTTTATTTTCAATTTTTAAAATTTAGCAACATTGAATAAATGAATGAATTTGGATCTCATCTACCTACAGTGTCCTCCAAGAGGAAGATGGCTGGATTACAGAATGAGATGGTGCGCAATCAGAAAAGGAAGCCCAGACCGATGTGTCAAAGATGTCACATTGCCAGGCCCACCCTTAATACATGCCTGGAGATTGCAGGGCGCCATTTGAAAAACCCTCAGCCAGATGTGTTTCTCATATAGAGCAGTCATAAAGATTTGTTCCTAGAACAAGCTAACATTTTTCTAATTCCCAAATACAATGCCAAGACTAGGAGGGAAAAAATAGGTAGCAGCAACATATGTTGGAATGGACCTAGTATGTTCAGGTCAATAAAGTAGGATCCCAGATGACTCCTCACACAAATCCTAAGTGGTCAGATGAAGGAAAACTTGGTTTCCAGATGAAACACCAGTTTGGGAAGCCAAAATGACTCTATCCCAGACAGGATATGGCAAGACTCTATAGGCAGAGGGTGGAAAAAAATGTCTGTTTCTCTTTCCTTTGCCAGGTCAGTCTGTGTCAGGACACCACTGCACACTCTCAGCACTCTGTTACTGAGGAGTAACTGGGGAGTTTCCAGCATGCCTCACCTGCTTGACCAGGGCAGGACCTGAGCAATTGCTATGTGAAATGTATATCAACAAGCACCAATTAAAAGTCCTTGGCAGAGTGAGACGATGCTAGATCTATCCCCTGGGTTTATTATAACGAGTGTGCTGGGCAGTGATGATGGGAAAACAGCACACTGGGAAGCCTGACAACTTGAAGGTCCAGGTTAAAGCCCTCTTACAGGAGTTGTTGTTGCTGCTGTTGCTGCTGCAGCTGCTGCTGTTGTTGTTCTTGCTGCTGCTGTTTAAAGGAAATTCTTCACCTGAGAAATCTAGATGCCTCATTTGTAGAAAAAGAAAATGGCAGGACTAAAAGGGATATTTCATATCTTGGCTATGTATTATTGGAATCCTTGGAAGTGGCTTCCTGTGAATTCTTTTGATCTCAGGTCTCTGGAACACAAGGCACCTGTAAGGCAGACCCAGCCACAAACCAAAACCACATAAATGAAAGACAACTAAGGATAGAATTAGTGTTTGCAATTTGCAACATATGTTGGGGAAGAGCCTTCTGTAACCCTGTGGCTGGGGCCTATTCTACCTTCCATTCTAAGGAGCACCCTGCCTCCATCCATTATAGTTTTTGCTCAGGCTTTTGGAAAGTTGTTTTGGTTTTTTTTTTTTTCCTGGCTGCAGCTACAACAAGGATAATTTTAATTTATTCACTGCTTCAGAGATTGTAATCTGCCTCCTCGAGCTCCATTCTTGCCAATGTTTTTGCCAGTGGAAAAATGTCTAATGGGCACACAGAAATTTGCTGCAAGAGGTGAATTTACACTAGTAGCTATTTAATGTTCTTCCTAGTATCATAGCACTTGATGGTTGAATATAATCGATGCTCTGTATATCATTCTAGAATAGAGATGGTTCTTCCAAAATAGTGGTTCTCACACTGTAGAGTTTTTTGGATTCACTCGGAGGGCAGTGCATCTCCAGAGTTCCAGTTCTATAGGTCTGGTGTGGAGCTCAAGAATTAACATCTCTGGCAGGTTCTCAGGTGAGGCACCCTGCTGATCCACATTTTGAGATCCATCATTTTAGAATATCCTAGCAGACTCTGTAGGTCATAAAAACCATTTTTAATGAGTTAAATTCTAGATGTTAGATTATGAATGATAATGACTTTTGATATTGTTTTTTGTAAGTTAAGTTTATGGCATAAGAACTATTCTAAATTTTAAATGCAATGGATAAATTTAAATAAACCCTCCCTCCTGTATATTTTTTTAAATTTTTTTTTAATTTTAATGGTACGTTTTAGATGTACATAGTGATAACATTCATCATTGGGAATTTGTACCTGTACATGATATACCTTGTTGCTTCTTTTTTTCCCGTTCCCCTCCCTTCGCCCCCTCCTCCCTCCCTATCTACAAAAGCTTTGTTTCCATTTTTTCCTTCCACTTCTTATTTCTCTTGTCCTCTGTTCCGTTCCCCCTCCCTTGTTCCCTTTCCCATTTGGGCATTTTCTTCCCTTTCCCAATATCATACCTATTAGTCTTTATTTACACTTTCAGTTTCTCACACCAGAGAAACAATGTAATATTTAAACATGTGTGTCCGATTTATTTCACTTAAGAGTATGGTCTTCAGATGCATCCATTTACCTAGGAATATCTCAAGCTTATCATTCTTTATGGCAGAGTAGTACTCCATCATATTAAAAAAACCACATTTTCTTTATCCATTCTGCTGTTGATGGCCATTTGGGCTGCTTCCAAGATTGAGCTATTACAAACTGTGCTGCTACAAACATGGGTGTGCATATATCACTGCGGTATGCTGCTTTTAATTCTTTTGGGAAGATACCAAGAAGAGGAATAGCTGGATCAAATTGAATCTCTAGTCCTAGTTCCCTGAGGAATCTCCACCCTGATTTCCATAGAGGTTGTACCAGTCTACATTTCCACCAACAGTGGAGAAGGGTTCCTTTTTCTCCACAGCCCCTCCAGTATTTGTTATTGGCTGATTTGTTGATAATAGCCATTCTTTGTGGAATGAGGTGGACTCTCAGGGCTGTTTTAATTTGCATCTCTCGAATGACCAGTGATGTTGAACATTTTTTCATATGTCTATCTGCTGTTTCTACTTCTTCATCTGAGAAGTATCTATTCATTTCTGCTGCCCACTTTTGGATTAGGTCTTTAAATTTGGGGGGTCTGATGTTTTTGAATTCTTTATATATTTGAGATATTAATCCTTTGCCAGAGGAATAGCTGGCAAAAATTTTTTCCCACTCTGTGGGTTGTCTCTTCACTCTGTTGGTAGTTTCTTTTGCTGTTCAAAAGCTTTATAGTAAGATCAGGTCCCATTTGTTGATTCTTTGTGATATTTCCTGGGCAACTGCAGATTTGTTCATAAAAACCTTGCCTACACCTATGTCTTCAAGAGTTCGACCTATTCTATCTTCCAATAGATGTAGTGTTTCTGTTTTAATATTTAGATCTTTGATCCACTTTGATTTTAGCTTAGTGCATGGGGAAAGATATGGGTCTAGTTTTAACCTTCAGCATGTGGAGAGCCAGTTTTTCCAGCATCATTTGTTAAAGAGACTGTCTTTCTTCCAGTGTGGTTGTTTGGCCCCTTTGTCAAAGATAAGGTGACTGAGAGTGTTTGGACATGTATCTTCATCTTCTAACCTGTTCCATTGGTCCTGGGGTCTGTTTTTGTGCCAGTACCATGCTGTTTTTATTACAGTAGCTTTGTAGTATAGTTTTAGGTCAGAGATTGTGATGGCCCCTGCTTTGCTTTTGTTGCCCAGAATTGCTTTTGCTATTCTAGGTTTCTTTTGGCTCCAAATGAATTTTAGGGTTGTCTTCTCTAGTTCTGTGAGGTATGCTATTGGTAATTTAATTGGGATTGCATTAAATCTGTATAGCAGTTTTGAGAGTATGGCTATTTTCACTATATTGGTTCTTCCTACCCAGGAGCAGGGGATATCTCCATTTTCTGATATCTTCTTCAATCTCCTTTTTCAAAGTACTGTAGTTTTTGTTGTACAGATCTTTTACTTCCTTTGTTAGCTTGATTCCTAGGTACTTCATTTTTGTGGATGCTATTGTGAAAAGTGTTGTTTCCCTAATTTCTCTCTTGGTGAGTCTGTTGTTTGTGTATGGGAATGCTATTGATTTCTGAGTGTTGACTTTGTATCCAGCTACACTGCTGAATTTGGTTATTAAATCTAGAAATCTTTTGGTGGAGCTTTTGGGGTCCTCTACGTAGAGTATCATGTCATTTGCAAATAATGATAATTTAACTTCTTCCTTTCCAATCTTTATTCCTTTTCTTTCTTTCTCTTGTCTAATTACTCTGGCAAATGTTTCCAGAACTATATTGAATAAGAGTGGTGAGAGTGGGCAGCCTTGTCTTGTTTTTGATTTTAGAGTGAAAGCTTTCAAATTTTGACCATTTAGTATGATGTTGGCTGTTGGTTTGTCATAGATGGCTTTTGTCATATTGAGATGAAGACTACCTATTCCAATTTTCTGTAGGGTTTTTATCTTGAAAGGGTGTTGGACCCTGTTGAATGATTTTCTGTGTTTAGTTAGATGGTCATATGGCTTTTGTACTTGGCTCTGTTAATATGGTGTATCACATTTATTGATTTGCATATGTTGAACCATCCCTGCATCCCTGGAATGAACTCTACTTGGTCGTAGTGTATAATCTTCTTGATGATTTGTTGCATTCTGTTTGCCAGTATCTTATTGAGGACTTTTACATCTATGTTCATTAATGAGATTGGCCTTTCATTTTATTTTTCATTGAGTCCTTCTCTGGTTTTGGTATCAGGGTAAAATGCTTGCTTCCAGGAATGAATTTGGGAGTATTGCTTCCCTTTCAACTTTGTTAAAGAGTTTGAGAAGTAGTGGCATTAGATCTTCTCTAAATTTCTTGTAGAATTCAGCAGTGAATCCATCAAGACCTGGTCTTTTCTTTGTTGGTAGGTATTTAATTACTTGTTCAATTTCAGTGGCTGATATTGGGTTATTTAGAGTTTTTACATCTTCTTGATCCAGTTTTGGTAATTCATATGTATCTAGGCACTTGTCTATTTATTCTGTGATTTTTATCTTATTAGAATACAGGTTCACAAAGTAGGTATTGACGATCTTCTGGATTTCTGCAGGATCTGTTGTGATTTCACCCTTTTCATTCTTTGTTGCACGGTTTGAGTCTTTTCTTTCATTTTGTGGATAAGGTTGCCTAAGGGTCATTTGTACTATCTCCTGCCTTTTCACTGACTCCAATCAATCTTACATTATTCTTCTTTGTGTCATCTAGCAGCTGTTGGATTAATTTTTCATGGTTCCTTACCATTTTTAACTACTCTTTCTTTTCATGATCATTAACCACAATCTTGTCTTCTATATCTGAAATTCTGTCTTCATGTTGTTTCATTCTACTGCCTATACTTTCAATGGAATTTTTAATCTCCTGGACATCTGTTTGAATCTGTTTCCCTTTCTTTCCTGTGTTGGGCACTCCATCAATTTCCTAAGCTCCTCTACTCTTTTATCTATGTTTCCTCTAGAGTCACTAATCATGTCTTTCATTCTGGAAATTATTTCTGTTTTGATGTTTTCTAGAGCCTCATTCATCTGCTTTGTTACTTCTGCTGTTACTGCTTCCAAGAGTCTGGACAGGAGACTTTCAGATTGTTTCACCTCATTACCCCCATGGGCTTGCTTTTGGCAAGCTGGAGATCTGGGGTTGCATCTTGTTTGTGGGCCTTCTCATTTTCTCTTTTTTTTCTTTTTTAGTTTAATTCCTAGGTTGATGCTTATGAGTTGCCTATGGCAGATAGCATTTTTGTTAGTATCAAGAACTCTTTGGAAATGACTACTTCCTCAGAGATGTCTTCCAGGCATTGCTGGTTTTTGGGTTTTGCATCTGTTGCAAAACCCAAATTGAAGATCCTACCTCTTCAATTTATTGGGGCTAGAAGTTGCTGTTAATTTGGCCAGCCCCTGGTTCTTTGACCCTGCCCTATAATGTTGTTTAGGACCCTCTGCCAATCTCAGTCTTGGCATACAAGGAAGAACTGATTAGAACAATTCTGTCATCTTGGCTAAAGTAAGACAATCAGCAACAACAATAGCATTAAACACAGCCTAGAAAATGACAAACTGTGGTAACTATAGATCTCCCACCTTTAACCACATGAACAAGATTTGTGTTTATATAACACTGTCCAAAATAAACCAAAAACTTGCATACAGGTGTAAATATTCCTTCAATATGATGATTTTGACCTCAAGGGAGAAAATTCAAAAGAGATTACAGGAAAAAAAATAGGAAATAGAAGAAGAGAAAGAGATGAGAAGCAAGGTTGGAGGACAGGGGAAGATGATGCAAACTTTGGGGAACTAGAAGAGAAAACAAAGATGGAAGGAGAAAAGGAAGAAATAAAGACAAGAACAGAGCTAAATGATAAAAATGAAAAACTGGAATTTCACTGTCATATTAAAAACAAGAAAGAAAAGAGATGAGAGGGAAAAAACCAAAAAAAAAGAAAGGAAAAAGAGCAACAAGAACAGGGGGAAAAAAAGAAAAAGAAATGTCTGCTTCCAGGAGTGTCTCTGCTATCACTAGTAGACAGAGTAGTCAGGCCCAGGTCCTTGTTGATTAATCCCAGCAGTAGATTTATGGCAGGGTTCAATAGCAAGGCTTCACCAATTCCACTGAAGTTCAGCCTGGTCTATGGCTGTGTGGTTGGAACCCAAGTTGTTCAGCTTAGAGACACACTGTGTGTCTCCCACCAGTTTTGACCCAGTTCTGTGCCAGTTTGAACAGTTTGAACTTGGCTTCTTGCCCTCCTGCTGACTTGAATTTGAACTCGGCTTTGCCTTTCCCTAGCACCAAAAGCCCTGGCAGCTTTCCTGAGTTCTGAGCTCTGCCCCTTTCCAGGATGGCAACCGGCCAATCTTCCTCTCCTGGGGGATGCCTGAAACCAGATAACTCACCAGCCACTGCAGTCTTCTGTGTCCACCACTCCACTCCACTTGTGTGTCTTTCTGTGGAGGCCTCTGGGGTCACCAGTAATCACTGTGTTTCTGCAGGTTCAAGCCATGTCACCCACTCTGAGAGCGGGGGCCATGAGCTGGGGCCATGAGTTGGGCCTCTGGGAGAAAGTGCTGTCCATCACCTCTTTCTTCTGCACTGAGGTCATTCTTTTTGCTCACCCCATGGGCTTCAACTCTCACCTCAGATCCCTGCTGAGTCCTGGTAACACATTTTCCTCCTTCTTCTCTTCCCTAAATTGCTATATTCCACTGTCTGGACAACAAGTCTCAGAGAGGCTTTTTCTCTGTTTCTCACCACTCCACTATCTTCCCGGAAGTCTACCCAGTGTTTTTAAGTACCTGGGGAAGAGGTTGTTCTGGTTGGGCTTGTAGTTAGCCAGGACAATCACAGGACAAGTCAAGGGCAAGTGCTCCCCAGCATGGGAAAGTGTTTTCCAGGCCAAGAGCCCATACATGCTGGTGGGCAGGACTGTATTTCCTACCTTTGGTTTAAAAAAATAATAATTCTTATCCAAAATTTAAACTTCATGTTTCATATAAATAAGAACTTGTGTGATTTCCCCATTTCTCTGAATAATGCATATTTTCTCATTGTAGTTTATTTTAATTCCCATTTTAGGTCAGAACACCATTTGTGGTTTCAGAAAATTAGGGGAAATAAAAGGTTAGTCTAGGGTTAGATGTGGTAGTGGAAAAATATCTGGCCGGTATATTTCATGGAATGTTTTGCAATCACTTTTTAAATCTCTGGAAAGCTAAAGCTGAAAACCTTTATAGAAATTAAGGAGTTATTGGCAAGACCTGATGACTGAGACAGCTCAGTGGAAACATACCAATCCCCAAAAGTAACCCTGGTTCAAGCACTCTCACTTCCTCCAACAATCTCCTGCCACCTAGTGGATGTGAGTTGCTTTACTTAAAACAATACTCATTGAATAATGTAATCATGACCTTGTACTATTACACACACCCCAAAATAAGTCATATATGATGAAGACTTTAAAAGAACCGTGGTAGAGTCCTTTCTCACTAAAGCTTTAGAAAAACAAATCATTTTGTATTGACTAAATCAAAAACCAATTCCCATGAAATCCAAATCCAAACAAAAGCAAAGGAAAAGAGAATTGTAACTGTTTATTGTCTTTGCACATTATTTCTGTGCTTAGTCAATAAATTATTTCACTTCAGAAGTTTCACTGTTTCTGTCACAAATTATTTAATCTATTGTTAGTCTTTAAGTACATCTAATGACAAATACTGAGGGAAATTTAAAAAAAATAAGATATATAAGTCCAACTTTTAGACTTACAGTGTAGTCAGGGAGAAATAAATAATCCAAATGAAACAATCAGATAATTTATGCACTCCAAAGGAAAGAGGAGTCTGAGAAGATGAGAATAACCAGAAAATGTTTGATAGTGACACCTAAAGTGTGTTTTAAATTTAGCTTGGAAACAAATGATCAAACACCAGTGAGAAGGACAATGGATATGGAACAAAATGGACTCACCTGAGAACCATTCCGTGCAAATCAGGGCCACACTGTAGGCTGATTCAATATCACTCGAGCGGGGCTGGGGATTTAGCTCAGTGATTAGAGTGCTTGCCTTGCAAGCACAAGGGCCTGAGTTCGATCCCCGGCACCACAAAAAAAAAAAAAAAAAACACAATATCACTCGAGCAAGATCTTCACCACCAGGAAGATCTTTACGAAAGAGTAAAGTGACACCGATATCACCACCTGAGCTCTTATGACCTTCCTTATTTGTCCTTTGCTGAACAACTACTGGCTAATCATAAATGGAAACAGATTCCTGTAATTGGACTCAGCATACTCTCATAAACTCTACTGTTAACCAAAGAAAAAAACTCTGTTTGCCAGACTGTTAAAATGTCTGGGAAGGAAAAGAGGGGTTTCTAGAGCCAGGTGCATTACTGAATTCCCTCTCACCCTCCAGATGCCACTTCTTGCCAAAGGGCCAAACAGCCCTTTGGAGACTCATGCAGCTCCTTGGGGAGCCACCATGGGGCCCTCGGCCTAATCAAGGACTCATCACTTTTTTTTTCTCATTTCTCCCAAACAGCCTGTTACTTTAAACTATTACTTATCTCACTTTAATGTGAATTGCAATGTGCTTTACATTTTAAAGCAATTCTTGGTTTTAGACTTAAGTCCTTCTAATCTCATCTGCCTACTCTTTGAGTTTAGGGTCTATCTGTTTATAGGACTTAAATAATTGCCGTCTGTTGTACCCTATGAACACTTTTTATGTTCCTTTATTTAACAGTAACCAAAACCCTATAAGGTGAGTATTATCTTTCTTGTAGACAAGAAAATTGATGTTGTGAGAAGTTGCACAAAAATTTCCCAACATTACACAGAAAGTAACAAGCCAAAGATGTTATATTAGATCTTCTGATTCTAAATCTTATGTATGTGTGTGCATATGGTATTGTTTTTACTGGACTCCACTGATTTCTACCAAGGAATACAATTTAAAGGAATATTTTATCTTCTTTTGTTCTTCTTCTACTGTAGCTATAATATCTAGATCTATTTCCTCACAATTCAGAAACCTTGACTTAATCAAATGAATTAGTTATGGGAAAAGATCATTTAGGTCACGGAGTACAATGTCCTGCCAAGAACAGGAGTTTTCTCTGTAAAGTATTTATTGCTCCAAACATATTTGTAATAAATATCACATTTTCCTGGTGTATACTACGGAACTGTCCCACCAATGTTCACAAGTGCCACGTCAATGCTGCCAAATATTTCCCATCTCTCACTGCTATAGTTTCCCATCTCCAGCTTTTCCACATACCAGATGGAAACATTCTGCCACTTCCACTCAAAGGAATCGTTTTTTCAGTGGCCAAGCTTTGGCTCAACTCCAAAGGAGGGATAAGGTTAACCAGACTTTCTACCACTAGTGAGAGACTTTGGCAAAGAACAAGGTGACCTGAACCCAAACTGACAGAGGCCAGGGCCCCCTCATGGTCAGATTCTGGCAAACACTTGCTCTAAAGTTCTTTAGAAAAGAGGAGGAGGAAAAGTCCCCCGGTCCCCAGAGAATAGTACTGGCTAGTGTATGTCAGGTTAGGTTTCCCAAGGAGAAGAAAGTCCTGCTTCCCATGGGGCTCACCCAAACATGAAAGTAACCCTTTCACTGGGCCATGACTATGGGAATTGCAAAGAGAACAAACTTGCGATGGTCCAACTAAACCCTACTGAGGTGAGAGGCTAGAAGCTCAAGGGCCTTCCAGGAAACAAAACCAAAATCAGAATCTACCATTGGGTTCTCCTAATTAAGCAAGAGATTTACAAAAAAGTATTAAAGATTTAGACTTCATTAAAACTTGCAGTAATGTTCAATCCACACTTTAGTAACTCGCCAAATTTCAAAGGGGCATTAAGTCTACTTTGGTGAATCTGGTCTCCACGAACCCTGCTGAGAATATCATGGAAAGCTGAAGCCAGAATCAAAGCAATGGCTGCTACCTCTGCACAGGTACAGGCAAAGTGTAGGACAGTCAAATGTCTTCCTACCAAAGATCCAGTTTACAATGAATAAAAGTTAAAAGATTTTACTGAAACTAAACTACAGCAGGAGGCCAGAGTCATTGGAGAGGCTGGAGGGGTGGGGGGAGACAAGGGAAACCTGCCTCACTGAGAGCTACTGAGAATCCATAAAGAAAAAAAAAGCTTAATAGCAGCTAAGAGCAAACCCTAACTCTGCTACTTGCCACCTAGAAAAAGTAACATGACTTCACAGAGATTCACTTTCCCATTTGAAATTTGTAATGTGAGGACTGAATGGAAGGCTTCCTGAAAACACTTGACACACTGCTGACACAGTCCATGTTCTCTCCAAATGAACTTTCAGGGCTATCAGCCTTGTGGCTATCACCAGTTGTCTATTAACAAAACACAAGCTGTATCTAAAAGTGTGAGCTAGCATAGCAGATTGCTGCTCTGCTGTCTTCAAGCTACCTCAGCCACTTGCCATCTCCCTAACCCATCCCTCCAGACTCACCCCAGACAGGCATCCAAATACGTTCATGCACAGAGTCAACCATGCATTACTAGAAGGTGTGGCAGAGCCCTCCAGACATTTGACTCACACAAACTGTTATAGACCAGCTGGAAGGAGGTCTGACAAACTAAACATTACTAATCTAGATACAGCAAGGAAAAGTAGTCCAGGGCAAAGACAGAACACTGCTCAGCAGGAGTGAGCAGAGAGGCATCTTTTCTAAAGCTGGAGTTCTGTTAAAAAAAAAAAAAAATCCTGAGGGACCAGTTCTAGATTTACTGCTGTTTCTAGGGCAAGATTGGAAAAACTAAGGGCCACTAGGGACTGGGTGCTGACATGAGCCAGGTTGGTTTGGCAGTGTGAGATATCCCCCAGGAATGGCTGCATATTAAAAAGCAGACCTGAGGGTATCAATTCTAAGAATGCAGTATTCACTCAAAGACTAGAGCCATGAAGGCATTTTATAGCCATTGTATGACCGGGGCAGAAATAATACCTCCTGTTAACTTTGCGGCTAACTTATCTATGACTGTCCACCTGGCCTGAGGAAGGGCGGGGCTGCTTTTTGCTTTTTCAGCCTGAGGTGGCTTTTACTTTTTCAGGCTTGGAGAGCATTTACTCCTTCAGAGTGGCCCGTACAGCCTACGTGTGGAATAGAAGAGGATTCGCCATAATATCCCTGCAGCTTTTCTGGAAGCCTAGATAGTACAACAGTGCTTTAAGCATTATGACTTTTAACCCAGAGGGTCTTCACCAAAGGAAGCCACCACCTCAGTACCCTGCTCCTGAGCCCTGCTCAACACTGAGTTCCCAATGCAACTCTTTCACATGAGCACACCCTGGGACCGAGCACGCCCAACGTTCTTTGATCATGGTTTGTGCCGTCCCCGTGTCACCCGCCTTGTCCACAGTTTGCACTCTTAGCTCATGTTGGGCCCATGGAAAACTAAAATCCCTGAAGTCTTTCTCTTGTGAACTGGGCTCAAGCCAGTTGTCCTCTCTGCCTTTATAACTAAACTGTACTCATACCATTTATTTTGTAAGCCAAACACAGAGCTTCATTGGTGACATGTAAGTTTCTCCTTGCTGTCAGTGCATGACTGAGGAGGACTAAGGATCAGAAATTCCAGGTGCAGATTCCAGCTCCACCACTAATTGCATAACTTCCAATAGGTCTCTCTCTACCTCCAGGACTTGTTTCTTTGTAAAATAAATGTGCTACCATTAGTGTCTAGAATCCCTGCCAGGCCCAGTGTCCTGTCACATCTCTTCTGCTATCATCCTACCAGAAGTCCATCTATCTCATCACCTTTTATCTTGGCTTTACTGATGTAGAAAACTGTTCATGGAGGCTGATTAACTTGACCCACACCATGCAGTTGCAGGACTCCAGCAAGCACCATCAGGTCTGAGGCCTGTGTTTCTTTTCCTTAACCTGTCCAGTTCTTTCACACTGCTGACCTTTCCTCTGCTCCTGCACATAAAGCTACCATGAACCTTTTCAGTCTGCAGAAATGCTTCCTCTACTAGGTAACCTCCATCAGTCGCTCGAGCCTGCCCTTCCCCTTTGCCACACTACTTCTCAAAGGGGTTTTGTACAACTCACTGACTTCTTTCTTCATCGATAAAAACCAGGCTTGTTCTCCTGCATGCACCAAGAGTGGGTTCTTGATCACCAAAACAAGGGGCCTTGTCTCAGTCAGTATCATCACTGACCTCCCTGATCACAGCACCTCTAAGTCCCTTCCCTTGTCCCCCAGGTTTCCCTGAGGTTTTGCTCAAACTCTTCTCTTGTTTAGAAAGTTCAACTGTCTGCTCTTTACAAATGGCTCCCAAGTCTACTTAACTAATTCTAACCTTCAAACATAATGAGTGGGATCACTCACTGTGGTAATAACTTTGATGATATCTCAACGTATTTTCCCTCTTCTGCTGTTCCAAGTGTCAGCCAGCCGTTAGAGACGACTACTGCAGGAATTCTGCCTCATGGAAATCTGAAGGCCCCTCAGGCCTCTGCTCACATTCTGGCCTCACTTGTCAACATGTCCTTCTAGATAGAAGTTCTTCTGTGGAAGTCTTTGTCCAAAAGCATTATTAATAACCAAAAAGCTATAAAGCAAGTAAAAGGCCACAGTGATGTTTAGCAGGTCAAAGAGCTAGCGGACATTTTGCAAAAGTACAAAAATATTCTCTTTTCAGACAGAGAAGAATAAATGATAAAGCTTAAGAGGAGGTCTGGTTACCTAGATATGTAAATAAATATGGTTTGTTTTAGACTGAGGACATTTTTTAAAATCCTTGTCCATTTACATGTCATGGAAACAGTCAAAACAATCCATATGACAACTCTCAGTGCAAACAAGAATGTGCTGTACACATTGCTAAGACGAGACAGACACATGCCGAGAGGAAAGTGAAGAGACGGCGAACTGAGAACTCGAGGCCTAGGAAAAAATGGCAGAAAACCTTTCGTTCAAAGATATATTTGTGAACACTGATCAAGTATCTTCTGAGGATTGTGACACACATGAAAAGTGTATTGGAAGGATTTAGAAGCAGCACAGAACTGAAGAACAATGCTTAGAAACCCAGACACTCACTCCCATCATTTTCCTCCACCCCCAAATTAATACATATTCCTTAAAAAGCTCAACTTAGACACAATAAAAGACAACATCATTTTGTAGTATACTAAAAGCCAAAAATTATAGTATTTCTATGATCTGTAAATTCTTAAACAGATGTTAGACTACTTTCTGAGATTCCTCCCACTTATATTTTCGAGAATATCCACGCCCCTGTAGAGTGAGAGGGTGACCATAAAATCAGTGTCAGATGTTGTGATGTAAGAGTTAGGTCATGGATCAATTATTAAGGACTGTTTTGTTTTCTGTCTCTTCTTGAATTCATTTTTTCTATGAAAACACATCTGTGTTAATAGCCAAGTTTAGTGAAGAATTCCCCATGTCACCCTGGGGCATCAAAACTCTTACTATCTGAAGTGGGCTTCATTTTTCAGTCACAGGAGTACATTTCAGGATGTCAAATTGAGGTGAGAGTGTTAAATATGGCCTATGGAAATATTTTTAAACTAATAAAACAACATCAGACTTAATGAAAGTTATAAAACATGACTCTGAATGTCCTGGGAAGAGAGAAATACTTGAGGTGCTAAATTCAGTTTAAGAACATAAGAAAGAATTTGATTGTATTCAGGCAAAGGAAATAGGAAAGGGGGCAGATGCATAGTTTTAGACAGTACAAGTGGCCCTGAACATACATTCTACCCTTCTACAGTCGTTGACTTTCTAGCTGCAGACATGGCCACCTAGAATAAACCCTGCACTTCCAAGGAGTTAGATATGGATATGCAACCTTTCAGCTCTACACAATAGGATATAAAGTAGTTCCTGTAACAGCTTTCAGAAACTTTCTTTTAAAAAAAATTGGTGCTAGCCCTTGGCCCCTTCCTATTGCTCCCTCTTTCCTGCTGCTTGCACACAAACATGATGTCTTGATCTCCACCTCCAACTATGAGAACAAAGGGCCACTTAGAGATGGCAGAACAAAGGGCTGGAACATCCACAGTCCTTGAACACCTGGATTATTGCATTCATTTTCTAGGCCTGCCAAAAGAAATTATGACAAACTGTGGCTTAAAACAGCAGAAAATTATCCTCTCAGAGTCCTGGAAGCGACCCCTTCAAAGCCAAAACACATGGGCAGAGCCGTGTTCCTGCAAAGGCTCTCTGGGTGACTCTTCCCTTGAATCTTCTCTGCTTTCTGGTGGTTGCTGGTGTTCAGGAAATACCATTAAAAGCAAAACCTTCACCTATTTTGGAAACTATTTCAACAAAGGTAGAAGAAAAAGGAAACAACTGTATTATTCAACAAGCATTAAAATAATATGTTTATCAAAGACAATCCACAAAGATTTTGCAAAGACTGAAAAATAATTCCCGTTTGAGACAGCCACCCCAGTACAACCCACTCCACTCACCGTGAGAGTGGAGATAAACAATACCAGCCCTGTAGGCAGAGGACTTGGCAGTACCAGTCCTCACACACCCAATTCTCCAATACCTGGGTGGCCAGCTGTGTTTGCCAGTTTGATTTGTCCAAAGGAAAAATCAGCTTCTCATATCTTAATGACAGGAGATAGTAACAGCACTAACTGCCAGCCTCACTGAGGCTCCTACTCTCTGAGAGCAAGTGAGAAATTTTGAAACTGCTAAAAGAAAACATAGAGGAAAAACTTGAAATCATAGATATAGGCAAACACTTCTTGAATAGGACTCCAATAGCATGGAACTAAGAGCGAGAATCAATAATTGGGACTACATTGATAAAAATGTTTCTGCACAGTACAGGAAATAAAAGAATGAAGAGATAAATGGGAGAATGGTAGAAAATCTGTGCCAGCTACTCTTCCAACTGGGGATTGATGTCTAGAGTATATAAAGAACTCAAAAAATTTAACACAAAAAAATCAAATAGCCCAATCAATAAGTGGTCAAGAGAACTAAACAGATACTTGTCAAAAGAAGTATACAAAAAAGTATATGAAGAAATGTTCAATATCTTAGCCATGAGGGAAAAATGCAAATCAAAATTATACTGAGATTCCGTCTGATCCTAGTTACTATCAGCAAGAACACAAAAACAAATAACAAAAAAAAAAAAATCATAGAATGTGGAGAAAGAGGAACCCTTCTATGCTGCTGATGAGAATGTAAATTAGTAAAAAAATTTCTAAAATAAACATTCATGGGGAGAATCAAGACTTTATTTTTAGTTTGTATACACCCTTACACTAGCAATCCTTGGCTAGTAGAAGAATCACTCTAATCTCTATTTCCATGGCCACATGGCACATTCCCAGTGTGTCTCTGTATCCAGAGTTACCTCTTTAACAGGACACAGTCACTGGACCAGAGCATGCCCTAGTCCAGTTTGCCTCACTTCAACTTAACAATATCTGCAAAGAGCCTATTTCTATATAAGGCCATATTCACAGGTAAGGGGAGGAGAGTTAGGACAGATTATCTTTGTTCATGGAGAAGAGGGATGCAATTCAGCTAGTAACCATTACCCACCTACAAATTTGTATATAGGAGAAAATTCTGACTTGGCTAAACTACCATTATTTAGGGTATTTGTTATACAGAGCCAAATAGTCCTGGGCTCTGGCAGAATCTGACGCCAAGTATAAAACTCCAGCATCCTTCAGGAAACCAGGTGAGCTCCCACCCTTGGGGCTCAAGGTGGACTCTGGAGAAGGCCCAGGCACTCTCTCTGCCACTTGTCATTTACCATCCATCCCCATCCTACTTATTCTCAAACACACCACATCAGCTGTAACCTGGAGGTGCTGTCTACCTTTTAACTCCTCAGCTTGCTGACACAAAATTGCTTTAAGAGGAAAATAAAACTTTTTAATTTTTTAATTAGAGCTAAAAGTTCTCACAGACATATGTCAATGGTGGTAACATTTTGAAGTGAATGGGTTTACTTCAAAATGTAATTAAGTTATCAATCAACAGATATAAATTACTGAAGTTAAATTTTTGGCTCTTTTTCCAGGGAGAAGCAAGTGTTGAGAATAGGAAGGTTTTGTTTTTGAAGATCACATGCAGTATAATATTAAAATAAAACCATACCAAAAAGATAAAATGGAAAATGGATTTAAACTCTCAAAATACTTAAATTTGGAAGAGTCTACTATTAGATCAAATAGTGATGTCCTAAGCATACTGTAACAAAACAAAAAGCCCTTTTGTTCATCCCCATGATAATTCCAAATGGCCTGAGGCGGACTTACTCTTCCCTGCAACTGTTGTTGAATGAAAAGAGTGCGGCTTTCTGGGGAGCCTTAGGCCTGTGAAGGCGCCCTCCCCCCAGCCCGAGTGGGCCTGCCCAGACCACCACTGATTCCATCGTGGCTCTGTGGCTTGCTGGGAAGCCTTGGCAGACCTTCACCAATATCAAGTAGAGCCAATCATACCCATGTCACTGAAGAAAGCTCTGGAGATATAAAGGAGGCAAGAGCCAATAAATGCATATACCTAGAAGACACAGTAAGGACAGACTTCCTTGAAAAGCACTGATACTTGTCTTAATGTAACCTCCCACAAACAAAATATAAAATCAACATGGAAAACAAACTAAAAGGTGGAAATATGTGTACAAAGAAAATGATAAGACACAGGAGTAAAACACAACCCCAGATGTCCAGCCCACTCAGAACAAATCCAGAGGACAAGCACATAGAGGAAATCAGAAGACACCCAACCAAACTCTCAGAAATGGTAAGAGCAGACATTTAAAAAACTGATAGGTGAGGCTATAGAGAACATCAGACTAGAAATAATTAAGTTTAAAAAGATGACAAACATAATTAAAGACCTGCTTAGAGAATTCAGGGTAGACACAAATAAAAAAAACAGAGGAGCTTGGAAAAATAGTGGAAAACTTAAACATTCAACTTAGTAAAGAAATGGAACCCATGAAACAGATCCAAACAGATACCCAAGAAATCAAAAACTCCTTTGAAAGTATATGCAGTAGATGAAGTTAAAGCAAAGATAGAATCCCCAACCTAGAAGATAGGCCAGCAACTAGTGACAATGAAAAGAAGCACCTCTTAAAAATAGCTAGAGACTATGATAAATCACTACAACAGCTGCAAAATGATGTGAAGAAGAACAATATAAGAGTGACTGGAGTGAATCAAAAAGCAGGGGACGGTGTAAGGGATCGAAAAAGATTATTTACAAAAGTAATGACAGAAAACTTCTCAAGCATAAGAGAACTTGACATACAGATAAGTGAGGCATATAGAACGCCAATTACCCATGACCAAAACAAATCTACACCAAGATATATAATAATCAAGATTCCAGAAATTCAACAAAAGAACAGAATACTGAAAATTGTTAGAGAAAAAAACCAAATTACCTATAAAGGAAAACCCATCAGAATCACAGCAGACTTCACAACACAAACCCTTAAACCAAGGAGACATTGGAGCCTTAAAAGAAAACAATCTCTAACTCAGATTGATGTACCCGGCCAAACTATCTTTCAAATTCAATAATGAAATAAAATACTTCCGCAATAAAGAACAACTGAAGAAATTTATGACCTCCAAACCACCTCTACAAAATATTTTGAAGGATATCCTAGAAAAGGAAAAAGGAACCTATAATTATAAGGACACTAATAAAAAGAACCCACCAGGTAAGGCAAGCAGTTAAACTGAGGTGAAACACAGAACCAACAATAGAAAAGATCAATGGCAAAGATAAGTCAATACATAACAGCTGTAACCATCAATGTAAATGGTTCCAACTCACCAATCAAAAGAAACAGACTAGCAGAATGGATCAAGAAACAAGATCCATCAGTAC
>PVJO010024168.1:0-24976 GCA_004026905.1 Hystrix cristata
AAAAAACTTGTGCAAACTTCAAGATCCATCCTATCCTCCTCACGATCCTTTTCCTTATCTTCTCCAACTGTATGTCATTTGGACAGTGTCATGCAGAGAAGTATAAGAGGAAAACAGGCTGAAAGTGTGGAAGCAAACCAGTTGAGTGTTGCAGTAAGCCAGGCATTCATTTATCAGAGTGTAGACTAAGGTTCAGTAGAAAAGATAAAAAATGAATTTCAAAAACGCTAAAAATGAACCATCAGGGTTTGTTATAATTGGGATTGATTAGACATGGGATTTGATCATTCAGAAAAGATTGTTATAGCACTGACTATAAGAAAAATGGTGAGGAAAATAGAGAAATGATCTAAAGTATATTTGAGAAGACTGTATTCATCAAACAATCACATTTGGTTATACCAAATATATAATATATAAACACCATTTGAATTACAACGAGTAATTACTATCAAGTAAAAGTACAGGTTGTTCAGTTTAAATTAGTGTTTTCTGCCCAGGTGAGGATGAAGGACCTGAGAGAAAAGGCTGGTCAGAAAGGCCTTCTTAAGGGTACTTTTAAGCTGAAATATGAAAGATGGTGTAAGAGTAACTGTGAGAATGGTGGTGAAAGACACTCCTTTCGAAGCAAGCAATATATGTTCAGGTAACCTCAAGAAGACCAGTCTAGTACTCAGTTGCCAGATGATGGGGAGCAGATTGACACTATAGATGTGGGGAGATCTGGGTAGTATAGGTGCAGATGATCAGCCCATGCCAAAACCTATTCCATTCTATCTCACACTGACTACAAGAGCGGTACTTAATGGGCAGATAGAAAGAGGGTAAGTTTTCTCATGATGGTGATTTTAGTTTTCAGGTTTGAAGGACTTGTAAGACAGTTACATATTTTATCAACTCAAAATATGAGAGTGAGGTTGAGCGAAATGCATACATAAGGAGCAGAGAGCAAGGGAGGAGTGAAGGAAACAGAGCTTAGATTTCTCCTCATAAGGCTGTTAGTCATTTGTGAGAAAGGATTTTCATCTTGGGTACAGATGACTGAAAGGGGGGGTCGATTGTTTTCTAAGTGCTTGTTTCTTGTTTTTCTGTAAGAGGTAGATCATTCATCTTTGTGAATCACTATCTACATATCATGTTCAGATTCAGCTGGATGGGAGGACATAGGAGAGAAAGCCTACATGGAATTGATATTTAAGGTTATATTAAGAAGTAGGTGGAAAAACAAAACAAAACAACAACAGCGAAAACAAATGGGGTTGTGCATTTAGCCCAGTGGTAGAGGAGTACAAGGCCCTGAGTTCGATGCCAGGCACCCCACCACAAAATAAAGAAGTAGGTGGGATTTTAATGGACATACAAAGTCAGGGATGGGAGATTGGACAGAGCCAGTAAAGAAGGAATTGCTGAAGAACTGAGAATAACACGATGGTGTATGCATCTCCACTACCAGAGGAGGAAAAGCCTGCCGGGAGAGGGCCATGTTGCTGACAGCTGTGCCTGATCTATCTGCTGTTGCAGGAGTTTATAGGTGGAATGTGAACTTCATTTTTACTCCCTGTATGGAGTGGTGTAGTACATTCTCTTTACCAGTTACTTTAGAAATGGGGGGCATGCTCCAAGCTGGGTGTTCTGTGGATAGTGCTTTGGAAGGGAATAAAGGAATCTTGTTAAGGATGGGTCCAAACTCTTCTTCTGTTTAAGGCTTTACATAGTTTTTCTAGACTCATGTCTTTGGGCTCTGTGTTGCTTATCACTTGCTGCATCGCTAAGTCCTAATTGTTTTCTTTACACCTTCGTTACTCATTCTTTCTGAACATAATAGTCTCCACCCACTTACCAGTTTGGTTGAAGTGAAATTTTCCTAATATCAGGCTCAAATGTCACTATGTTTGTGAAGACCTCCCTCACCCTTTTTAAGTAGAAATGAGAATTTCTGTCTTTGTACTTGTGTATCCTTTACTTTGTGTTGTTCTAAACTCACTCTCCTTATACTAGCTTGTTTTCAACGTTGAGGCGCTTAGAATGTATAAGAGCTTCGGGTTTTCTAACAGAGGACCCAGTAAATATTAAACCCTTAATAAATTGTTGAAATTGTGGAATAATTGTCATACCAACTGATTTTTGAGGGTCCAAGAAAATCAAGATTCAGAAAAAATTATCAAAGCCTTAAGAATGAATTATTTCAGCAAAATCGTAATGGGTATATGCCAATTGCAAGCAGCAAAATCCATCTTTTTCTTCACTGTTTAGTCATTGGGGTATAAAACAAGATGGAGTGGGAGAGTAGGATCCTCACTATCAAAGTATTGTGTAATATAATTAATTCATAAAATCCAGCAGGTTTCTTAGGTATTTTTTATTTTCAGTAGGTAATAGCACTAGTTTTGAGGTGATTCACTTACAGTACCTGTTGTGGCCAGCAGATGCCTGCAAACACCATAAAATCATTTTGACCAGCCAGTTTTAAAGAACATGCTTTGGCTTTTAGAACTAATTTATTGCTAGTCTAGTATGATTGTTGGTGTTTTACTCTTTGCCTTTTAATCACAGACAAAGAGAAAACTGAAGAGATATTTCACTTAAAAGAAAGGGACATTTCATACTTTCTTTTCTGGGATATTAAATCAGTTTTTTATATGTCATTTTTAAAATTTGGATTGTAATAGTATGAGAAGAAGTTGTAACTATTGTATCATTCTTTTTTTGATAAGTTCAAGAAAATTTTATTTTAATGTGCCTTTATCTCTTTCTCTAACCAATTCAGGAGATGTATTCAAAAGGAATAATTCCCCTTTCTGCTATATCTACAGTACGAGTTCAAGGAGACAACAAATTTGAAGTTGTTACAACACAAAGAACTTTTGTGTTTAGAGTAGAAAAAGAAGGTAATATTATTTCTTTATCCTTATAAAAATATATTAATTTCTAACCGGATTAGTAAACCAGGTAATATAGAAATATGAAGGAACTTTTACACAGTTTACATTTTAAAATTAATTTTCTAATACACAGTGTTTAAAAAAATGAATAAATTGAGAAGTTAAATTCACGATTCTTTTACATGATGAATTTTAGTGTGGAGCTATTAGGTGCTAAGGCCACCTCTGAAAAGCTGTAGGTGAGAAAAATTAGACAAAAATCTCTGCTCTCATGGAGCTCACTTTACGTTGTTTTTTTGATAATGCAAATACTTACATAACATGCAGAAGCAATTCTCCACTAAGAAGTTGATTTTATGAGAAAGTTTCTCTAGGTCAAGTTTTTAGCTGCACGTACAGGAACAAGAATCATTTTTGTAGATATTTTGAAGCATCCTTTATATTCTTAAATTCTTTTCACAAGTTTGATCTATTGTGGGTCAAATTGTACAACAGTAAAAATTGATCTAAAGATGGCATGTGTTTTCTGGCTTGAGTCTAATAGAAATCTTTTCTGAATTTTATTTAGGAAGGGAGAAGCTAGGGATAAGTTCTATGTTATATATTTTGACTACTGTGATACGCTATTACTGCAAATCTCACTGGTTTAAAAAGTATAGGCAAGGCCATCTCCTTAGTTAAAGAATTGGAGTTCCACCTTACTTGCAGGATTGCTTTTATTTTAGCATAGGTAGATAATTAAGTCTGATTTCTCAAAAGTATTTCTTGGTGCTTTATTTGAATTCTGATGGTATAAAAACTTACTGAATACTTGATATGTATCAGTCTGCTACATTCATTTTCACAACAGTCTTGTAAGGTAAGTGTTACAATTTTCCTGTTTTACTGAGAAGAGTATTCACTAGCAGTTGGAAGCTAGGATAGTGTCAATTATTACTGGACAACATTGTCTTTTTTTTAAAAAAAAAAAAAACTAGATTTTCTGGAACATACAAACAAGAGCATACCTGGCATGAAAAAAGCATTCAGTAAACACATATTACCAAAGACTTCCCACTGTTGCTTGAGATGGTCCATAATGAGTATATACCCCAGTTCACCTTCACAGCAGAACAGTTTTTTTCCCCGAACTGTGGGTTCCTCCTGATTTATGAGACCAGTTTATCATGCAACCAGAAACAGAAAATGAGAAATGCTGCAGTATGTCATTGCTTGTAGTAATTATTATATTGCGAAATACCTATGTATATGCTACATGATATTTAGAAAACATCAAAAGCTATGACCCTGGAGCAGAGGTCAGCAAACTGTAGCCTGTAACTAAATCTGGCTACTGGCTGTTTTTGTAGGTGAAGTCTTATTGGTTCACAGCTGCTGTCATTCATTTATATATTCTCTTAGGGCTGTTTGTGTCCCCTGTGCTAGAGCACTGTATCAAGAATTGACTATGTGAGGAGCCATTTTTCTGAATGATTGCCTGAAATTCAGAAAGTCATTCATAGTTACGATATTTGAGAAGGGATTTGTATTTGAAACCACAGTTTTCCTCTTCATGTTATTTCTTGTAAGCCACAGCATTGCTTCTCTGGATTGGCCATCGGGACAGGTTTTCTTTTTGCTGTGGTTGCCACTGCGCAGAGTGATGACTGCTTGTTTGTTTGAGGCGCTTGTCACCTCCCCATTGCTTCTCAAAGTGAATCACACATATACTGTATAGTGTCCGCGTTAAGGCAGACACACTGAATAAAGCTTTCAACTTCTGTGAAAATCTGTTTCTTGCTGTATTAAAAGTTAAACAGACACATTATTTAAATAGCTTCTATAAACCCACACATTTAAAAGTTACATGTTTACAATGGGCCAGAATAGTCCTTTTGTAGCATATAGTTCATTTTTGTGATGTAAACTTAGTATAAGAATTTTATGGGATGGAGGATTTAGTTCAGTGGTTAGAGCGCTTGCTTTGCAAGCACAAGGCTCCAAGTTCGAGCCCCAGCATCAAAAACAAAAAAAAGAATTTTATGAACCTTAGTATAAATTTATTATTTGTTAAATAAAATTGTAGGTCTTTCATTTTTGAAACCATGGAAACACTG
Source organism: Hystrix cristata (assembly GCA_004026905.1). Lineage (NCBI taxonomy): Eukaryota > Metazoa > Chordata > Mammalia > Rodentia > Hystricidae > Hystrix > Hystrix cristata. The sequence continues at coordinate 4,979 of PVJO010024168.1, forward strand.
CTTAAGTAAAAACAGACTGTATCCCCATGGAATTGCTGAATAAGTTTGATTGGAAGTTATTTTTACATAGTAACAATTCACATTCTTACAAGAGGTGTGTGTTCAAATATGTATATGTGTATATGGATATATCTTTATACTTAAGTGGTATGTGTGTGTGTCTATATATTTAGTATGGAGCCTTCAAAAACATAGTAAATACGTTTTGTTAAATAATCTTTTTTCCTCTTACATGTACAAGTGGTTGATTATTTTGTGGGAACTGGGAAATGAAAAATTTTACTTAATTAGCTTTAAACTAAATTAAAGGTTGCTTCCATCTAATAAAGAAGCAAAATCAGAGTTTAGTACAGTAAGGGGAGTAGTTTGACATCTTAACAGATATAAATTGTTCTTTTTTGGTGAAGAGGTTCTGAATGACGTATATACAAGAGCCACCCTTGGTCTTCCCCAAAATCATTGTCACTGCTTCTAAACCTCCCGTCACCTACTTGCTTGGCTGACATAGTGTTACAATTTGGCATCTTTTCCTTACAGATTTTCCAAGCCTTCAATTCCTCCAAGTTTCCTAAGAAAATATTGTTATTCTCTTAGCTGAAAGTAAAATAATAACATTTTAAAAAATTAAGTATACTCTCTCTCAAGTAGGAAATTTAGTAGGATTCCTCTTGTTCTTGAACAGAACTGTAATGTCTGGAGATGGACTGCGAGCTGCTGCCCTGCTAGAAAATGCAGCTTCCGGAGATCGTAAACCAGCTACAGTAAAGATTTAAAGAAACTGAGTTTAAATTAAGAGGAGACAATTTATTTAAACACGGTGAAAAAGGGGGAAAAAGAGATGTTAGATAGCTACTCAACAAGTAGGGAGCATTCAAAAGCGAAATACTCGTGGGCCCTTCGCTGTAGTCCCTTTTTATTGGGTTTTTCCTGGTGTTGGCCTTTGGAATTTGACTGGCTCCTGGGCTTGTCTGTCACCTTTGCTCTCATTTCTTCTTAACCAGGTAGGACCTTTCCTTGCCTTTTGATAGAGACTAAGATTATGGGTAGGTCAAATAAAGGGAGGGCCTTTGATGGGAGACTAAGATAGGGCCAGGATCAAATAAAGGGGAGGTTTGTGGTTTTTATATTAATCACACTACCTGGGGCCCAAACTAGTTGCTCTGCTTTTGTGTCTTTAACTGTTGGACTTTAGCTGCCTTTATGTTTCTAACAATTGTATTATAGCTGTCTTTGCCTTTCAGAGTCTGGCTGTAGAGGTCAAAAATGTCTATTAATTTTCATTAATGTTCAGTGAGGACTTTACCCGACCTTTTCCCTACTTTGGGGGACCTCTGTCCTTCCAGAACCAGTGGAATTGGGGCGAGGGTCATAAGAGCTAATGATCTCTTCATTCAGCTTCCCTATGGCACCTGTGATCACATATGTAGATATGTTTCTGTTTGTGCCAGCACATTCTGGCCCCCTGAGAAACAGGCAAGTGTGCCGTTCTCCTAAATCTGTATTTAGACAGTGTCATACAGCCCTCCAGTGGTAGCTGTGATACTAATACTGGAAAGTTTTAAGGGTTTTGTTTTGTGTTCATAAGTACTCTTGGAATAAGAAACATAAATTCTTCTTAGTTGTTTTGGGCAAGTATTCTTAACCTCTTTTGAAATCTTCAGTGTTTTTAGAAGCAGGACATGGCACATTTTCTGTTCCTTTTCTTTCTCCATCTCTGGCCTCTTCCTTTACTCCAGAATCATGTGTGTGTGTGTGTGTGTGTGTGTATTCAGCTGCTTAATTTACTTACTGATTGTTTGCTCAACTGTCTATTTTGTAGAATTCTCCATGGTATTCTGGAAGTTTCTGACATAAGGTATTTCAGGAATTTGCTAAGATTTCAGCTTCCTTTTAAAATACTGTTTTGGGGGCCCCAAATCTTGGTTTGAAAAACATCTCCTCCTGAATTTAAATTGACTGATGGCAAATGTATATTTCCATCTCTGGCCTCTTCCTTTACTCCAGAATCGTGTGTGTGTGTGTGTGTGTGTGTGTGTGTGTGTGTGTGTGTGATTTCAGCTGCTTACCTGAAAGCTCAACATGACTGTCTAATAGCATCTCAAACTCCAGATTCTTGTTTCTACCCTTTCCACCAAACCTTCCCGTATAATCTTCCTCACCACAATAAATGGAAGACCCAGATGCTTAGGAAATGAACTGTGATTCCTTTTTTTGACTCTTTTTCTTTCTTGTGTCACATCCAGTCCATTAGCAAATCTTGTCAATTTATCTTCTAACATACACCTAGCTATTGACCAATTTTCAACACTTCCACTGCTACTGCTCTGCTACCAGGTACTGCTTCCTTTGGGATGATGTTTCTCACCTCTCCTGCTCAACTCTGACCCTATTGTCAGCACAGTTGTGTGAGCAATGTTTCAACAGGGAGTCGTATCAAGTCAGTCTACTGCCAAGGTTACATTGTCTTTCCCTTAGTGAGAATAAAGTACTTATGATATCCCAGCACCCTCTGGTGATCTGGCCTTGGTCTCTCTGTTGTTACTTTCTTTCATGCCCTCAGCCCTCACTATTGTTATCTTGCCAGAGCCGTTTTATTCCTTGAATATGCAAATCTTCTCTTGCCTGGGGCCCTGTGACACATACTGGAGTACTCTTTCTCCAAGCCACCTTCCTGACTTGCTCCAAGTCTTTTACTCCTTTTAGGCTTTTCTTATCCTTCACTCTTTTTTCTGAGGCATTTTCTGTCAGGACTATAACACAGCGTTCCTTATATCTCTCATCTGTGCTTTTGTCATCCCATTACATTTGTCACTGTGTAATGTGTTATACCAAATAGCACCTCTCTTCCCTAGAGGGTAAATTCCAGCAGAGTAAGGTTGGGATCTGCCTTGTTCACTATTGCATTCCTGGTATTCAGAACCACTCTTAGAACATAGTAGATACTCAGTACATATTTGTAGGAATGGGTGGTTATCGATTACCCATATGTAGTAATTTCTGGATGACTGAATGTTAGTGTGACGAGTAGTGTGTAGCTTTGCCCAAGACACTTATCCAACAGGAAATTATAATTTGGTTTAGAATATTGAAATTTATCAAAGTATATTCCCTTGTCTATAGTTGCACAGCCAAATACAAATGACACTTGTAATCTGTTGTGTTTGAATCACGTATTCACTGTTTCTCTCCTTTGACATGAATAATTAGGAATAATCTGAATATTACTATTAATTTCTTGTTCTTATTCTTCTTCATTCCTTCTCGTTCCTACAGTAACACAGGCCCTCAGGAGCTAGATGGTCCTAGGGAACTGTGTGCTGTGATGCTACTGTAAGATACCTAAACCCCCCAAAAGCCATCGCCACTTCAAATTAATTTTTGAGAACTTGAGATACTCGCTAATAGTGATATAAAAGCCACAAACACTGTGGCTTAGTTCATTAAATTATGATCTACACTTCAAACTGATTTTATGTAGATTTACACAAACAGAAACCATGACATACATTTACTTGGTGGGAATAGCTTGTGTGAAACTAAAGATCACAAGTAATAACCAAGTTAGGTGGAATTCTGTAGTCGTTAATGTAAGATGTTAAAATAATGCAATCTGAATCTGTTTGCGTGGACATAAAAATGTAGATAAGTTGATGATTATTGGTAGTGAGTTAGCTGTCTGAGTACTTCTACATGTTTTAATATAAGGTGTATTACAGTGATGGTGCATTTGATAAATATTTCATCCTGATATATAGAAACAAGCACCAACTCTTATGGATTATGTAACCTGAAAAACAGCAGTGTTGAATAGGTTTGTAGGTTTTTAATAAACACTTTGGCTTTGATCACTGATGCAGCCAGTTTTTAGTACTTTTGAAAGTGAATAATAAGAATGAAGATAATTTAAAATTAAGACTCATTATAGAATAATTTTAGATTCATGTTTGAAGGTGACCATATCTAATATAGAGACTTATTTTAATCTACCAAAAAATGGCTGCAGGAGATCTGTCATGGAAGGATTTTAGGAACTGTCACGTTTCCCGGGCATGGCTCCTGCTTCCTCTCTCCTGGAGAATTTTTTCTGCCTGGATTCAGTGTGTTTTACTTTTCTTTCCGCCTTGATTACCCTTTCCCATTTTTTTGCATATGCTCTTCCTTCAGCTGTAACAATCCCTTCTCCATTTGTTTTGGTGGCTCATTCTCCACTGTTGCAGTGGTACCCCAAAGCTTGTCTGGTTCTTCTCCTTTTCCATTAAACCTTTCTCCATGCTCATGGGTCTTCCTTTGTTCACATGTTGCTGTCTTTCTGCACAGGTCCTGGTGCCATGACACTGAAAACCTGGGATGGTCCTTTTGTTTAACTGGATCCTCCCACCTTCTTTGTCTGGCTAGTTCATGACACCAAGCTACCTTTTATTCTGAGTAATTTATTTTTTAATGAACACCCATCAGACTCGTTCAGAACATTAACTAGCTAGTTTTAATTCCCCTTAATATCTTAACTCTTAGTATGTTCATTTGCTTCCATTTTCTTTCTACTTTCTGTCTTATTCCTGATCTCTAAACTTTAGATTTGGCCCACCTGTTATCATCCTAATTATCCTGAACCTGTCCCTTCCCCACTAATAATGCTGAAATGTATTTCCTCTGCCTCTGTAATAAGAATGAAATTCCTTCTACAGGCAGTGACAATTCTGTGGCCATATTTCCCATTACTTCCTTTGTGAGTTCAAAATTATAAATATATCCACTTTAGGTTAGTTGCTGAACAGATGTTGGTTCTTCTTGCCTTTGTTCTTGTGTTAGCCCTTGCTCAAAGTCTTACTCTGTTCTTCTCTCTCCCAAGCTCCAGGTTTGTCTTTTGAATTGCTTCTCATCTTCTTAAGGAACACAGCTACTCCCTTTATTTCGTGGTACCAAAAAGAAGCAGTGGGAGAGTTAAAACATTTGATTGTCCTGATTTTCATATTAAGTTGCTAAATGACCTTCAGCAAATCATTTACCTTAGTTGAATTGACTCATATATTGACCATTTATATGACATATTATACTATTCTGTGTTCCATTATGTGTTCAAATCTAACTTGACTTATAGCTTCGATTGCTCTTTGGAGACAAATGGCATTCCTGTGCCCCTAACACAGTGTACTGTGCAGAGTGGAAGGTCATTTGGCTTTTGTGGAGGGAGTTGGGAGTATATACCAAGTTTTAATTTGCCAGTTGAAATGCTCTTGTTACTGTTGAGAATGGGAAGGGAGATTGAATATCAAGACAGGCTTACAACAGAAGATTTTCCAGGTCTTTGACTGGATTGTCACATACAGTCTATTAATTGTTGGTAGCAATATTACTTTCTTCTATTAAAAGAGAAAATCCAAAGTCATGAGTCACCTACAGTGTTTCTCAGACTTCACAAGGACACAAGACCTAGAGTTGATTTTGTAACACAGATTCTGATTGCTCAGGCCTGGAGTGGGGCCTGGGATTTTGCATTTCTGATAAGCTTCCAGCAGAGGCCGAAGGCACAGATTCTGGACAGTGGTGTTTTCTTTTTCCCTTAAAGAGCTGGGTCCTTTGGCTCACCTACAGTGGCATTTAGATGGTGGCTGTGATGAAGTTTTATGAATTCTCTCTTTCAAAGAAAGTAGATTCCTTGTTGGTGTTTCTCTGTCTGTATAACTTATGTGTAGCTTTATATATTTTCTTCTGTTTTCAGAGGAGAGGAATGACTGGATCAGCACACTGCTAAATGCGCTGAAATCACAGTCCCTTGCTTCTCAGTCTCAAGCAGCTGTTGCACCTGAGAAATGTGGATATCTTGAACTGAGAGGGTACAAGGCCAAAATTTTTACTGCACTAAAGGGAAGCAGCGTGTGGCTTTGTAAAAATGAACAGGTGAGTTCTGTCACATTAACACACACACACACACACACACACACAAACATGCATACAGCTGTCTGAACATGTATCATATATACATAAGTAAAATAGACTTGGATTGTTGAGGTTTTAAATTTGATTGATATGAAAATACTCAGTAGAGGATTTAAATATTTTTGAGGAGATTAATGGTGAAATAAAGTGTTAACAAATGTTATTTAAATCTGTATACTTCTTTTTCTCTAATGTTTCTGATTTTTAATATGTAAAAGAAAATTTTTGTTTATATTTTTTTGAGTATACTGTCTTATTTTTTAATCCTTCAGTCTAGGATATATTATATGCTTAATAATTATTTTCAGCATTAATTGCTGTGCTTTTGATATCTGATCTAAGAGGAACTCATTATATATTATAGTAGGTTATGATAAGGTGAAATATAAATGCTATTTTCATAACAAATAGAGTTACCTATTCTAAACAGTTTCAAAAAAAATAAGCTACACTGTATAGATCTTTATCCAAGGCATCCTCTGAACTTCATTAAGTTATTTTGAACTTATTCATTAAGTTATTTTATTTTCTTGAATAAGATTTCTTAGCCAATTAAATGTGTAAGGCTTCATCAAGCACTGTCAGCATACTAATAACTTGGATAATTAGCATATTCCTCAAGAAGAAAAGTAATGTACAGCTTAATAATGTGTATGAACTGAATATGAACATTTTCACTCTGTGAAGTTAGATGATTAAAACTTTTCTTATTGGAATGGATGTTAAAAATGCATAATTTGCATGTGTTGGTATGGAAGTTACTCTGCCAAATTGAGGTATTCATTTTTTACTTGCACAGACTTGATGGACTTCACATTATTAGTTTCATTGTTCATATTAGCAGGATTGTCTGTGTTTATCTTACTGTCTGAAAGTAAGACAGATATTTAAAAATTCTTAGTAACATTTTCTGATTAGCTGAACAGTACATGAGATTATTGATTTATAATTAGTAATTGAGTGTGAAAAGCATAATGATATAATGAATGCCACTTGTTGAGTACCAGCTACCATGCTAATTAATTTGTAAATATTCCCTTTTAATCTTTCTTATGGATATAGGAAGTACATATTCTCATTTGTGTTTTACAGATGAGAAAAATGAGGATTAAGTAATTTCTCTAGGGATTATAGCTCATCATGCAGAATTTAATTTAAATCCAGAATTTTTTAACTCTAAGCTTGGCTTCCTAATCATCATACAAATTGTCATTTTAAAGTCTAAATTGAAAACAAATTTTCTGTCCTTTAACTATTTAGAAATTGCCCGGGGATTCTTTTTACGAATAATCATTGTCTAGGAATTTCAGGAAATAGATTCAGTACACTTTGTATATCATGTTGGCTCTGTAAAAATGCTGTGATTACTGAAGAAGGGGACACAGGTGTAACCTTGCAAGGGGAAAGCAGGATAAGACCAGTGATAGATGAGCAGTGCTGTGTTAGACTGTGCAGGAGTTACAGAGAGAGACAAAAAGGATCACCTAAGAAATCTAGTGATTAGAAACACTTATTTACACAAGGAATGAATATATTCCCTTTAAAAATCAAAGTACTAAATCTAGACCCCTTCTTATCATTTAATAAATAAATATATTTTTGATATACATAGAGTTCAATATTTTTGATATTCATAGCCTTTTACTATGTATTGCCATGCTTATGTATGTATACCTTTGAAAAGTGGAAAGTAGTTTTTGAAGATGTGCTAATTTCGTTTTATTTAATTGCATCATTTAATATGAGGGTCATGTCTTGAAGAATTGGGGCTTGAATTAAGTTTTAAAGTCTTGAAAGAACTAGTCATCTTGAATCTGGGTGAATAAGTTCAGGAGGGCTACCCATGCGCGGGCCATTACAGTTTCTTCCGTCTTATGTAGTGGTGTGCACCTTCTTCTCCAGAGGAAAGTTGCTCGTTGGCTTTCTCACATGGGCAAGAAGTTCACTGTAAGTACGTGGTAGTGTGCTGAGTGAGGAAGGAGTGTTTTTCCTGAATGGAGAGGGCTTTATGTGTGGGCATCAACCTGTGTTTTAGGAAAAGCACTAAATGATAGTGCAAGATCTTGATGCAACTTCTAGAAGTTTTATGAACATACGTGTTTTTCAAAAGTAATAGACATTCCTTCTTTTTCACCCTTTTCCCTGTCTAGTTCTCTCTTTTGAATACTATCTTTTTTTTTTTGTTTTACATAATACCTATTATACCCCTTTGTCCTTATTTACACTTAGGGTTTCTCATATCAGAGAAACGATTCGATGTGTACTGATAAGTATCTGATTTATTTCACTAAAGAGTATGTTCTCAAGGTGCATCCAAGAAAAAGAAGGAAGGTTAAAAGAAAAGTAAGATGAAAGGGAAAAAAAATGGAAAAATGTAAATAAACCTGTTACAAATGGGGAAGGGTGGGGGAATGGAAGGGAGGGGAGGGGAAGAGGGGGGAAACCAAGATATATCATGTACAGGTACAAAATAACCATGCTGATTATGATCATTACGTATACAATGTACCAATACATGGTCTTTGTAAAAATAAAAAAAAAGTGATGGACAATAATCTACTCATCATAAAAATGTAGTAGGTGTTGGGTTTGAACTTCCATATCTTGTTTTGGATCTAATTTAATTCAGCAAAACTTAATTATCTTTACTATTTTAAAACAGTGAATTTATTGGTCACATAACTTAATAATGTGAAGAGAATAAAAATATAAGGAAATTGACCTATACCACTCTAGCATTGGAACAAATTATCCTCCATTTTCTTTCCTTTAATATACACGTAGTTTTTACTGATTCCCTTTGACAGTCCCATCAGAGAGAATAGGCAAACAGAGGAGAGAGTTGAAGAGCAGCCAAGACAGCGTGTGATGAAGAGTCCTGAAGGTGGCGGCTCCTTTACCCCTAAAGGTGGTTGGATTTGGAGACTACAGTTATAGGTTTTCATTCTTGCTCCACTACTAATTGACTCAGGTAGTTAAGTTAATCTTCTTAAAGTAGCATCATATAAAGAAGACAAGTGGATTATTACTTCTAAGACCATTGCTTGGGACACATGTTGAAACTGCAGATTTCTAGGCCTAGTTTTGACCATTTGACTCAGAATTTTGGAGAAAGGGATGGTGGAAAATGGATTCGTAAGTAAACACCCAATTAGTTCAGTGATGGGTGATTCCCAAACCACACATATAAAACACGGCTCTAAAGTGCTTTTCTTCTTCAAATGACATCCAAGATATTTTTTAAGCTGGGAAATATCTTAAAATAGCCTTCCACAATATTAGTATCAGTTTCATTGATCCCTTGGGATTGCTGTATAACTCTTTTTGGGATTATCTTTACTTTAGAAGTATATTGTTTTACTGATTAAGTATTTTGAAATATTTAAGTACAGAAAAATATTTAAATAGATTAAGAAAGTCATTATTATTGGTAATACATTTTTCAATTTTGAAGACCTATGTATAGTTCTAAACTAATGTATAGTTACTGCTTTTTTGTTAAAAAAAAAACTCATAATTTTTATATAAGATTTTAATTTTTCAGCCCATAAATCCTCCCTGAACAATTTAATTCACTTTTCAAAGTGTAGATGCGTGTTACAAAAATATCTCTTATTGGAGGGAGTTTTTTAAACTCCACTTGGAAAGTCAGCATTAACGGAAACTGTTTGAAAACAAATAGAGATATTTTTCATTTGTTATTTCCCATAAATTCCTTTAACTCAGTCTGTGTGTGTAGAAGTTTACTTTTTTTTTTTTTTTTGGTGCTGGGGATCAAACTCAGGGCCTCGTCCTTGCTAGGCAAACACTCTAACCACTGAGCTAAATCCCCAGCCCTAGAAGTTTACTTTTGAAGATTATTTATCTTTCCTAGAGCTTTTTCTTTCTCCCACTAAGTGTCCTTAAGGTGTTAAGCATCCCTGCAAATTATGATGTCAAGCATCCCTACAAATATATGTTGAATAATTGTTTTCCCCTTTTTGAATCAATCTGTTATATTGAATCAAGAATGTATGTTTTGTAAGTTAAAATAACCACTAAGATACTATTGTAGTCAATGCTTTTATATTTTTTGAAATTCTCTTTTTAAAGAGAAGTGGCAAGAGGATAGTAGGGAGGTTGCCTGTCTGCACGTTTTCACTGGCAGTTCCCTGACAAGTCTTAACTCTGAATAGTACACGTCAGCGTGGATTTAGCATGAACCTTTAGTTTTCCTAGTTTATCAGTTCAAAAATTCAGTTTTGTTTGATTCCTTATATTCCTGTTCATTTAGTAGTACCTTGTAGGACCTAAAACCTGAAGTAGTTCTTGCACTGCAGAGAGGAACTATATTATGGAATTTTTATTAGCTATTGCCTTAGGTATTTTTCTTTTTTCTTTTTCCATATAGGCTTTAAGGAGAAGTGGAGTAAAACTATGAAGAAATAATTAAAAACGTTTATCAGGAAAATGGCATAGTCAAAACTGACACTAAAATTCTTTACTTACTTACCCTCTTGTAAAACACTATGTGGCCCTTATCACATAAATTAAATGTCATACCTTATATAGTTAGCACCATCTACAACCCCAACCCATTTTAATCTTTAAACACTTTCTTATCTGTTCTCATGTTTTATGTACTTGTGATGAGTTATGAGTGTTTTTCCACATTCTTCAACTTTGTATAAAATGAGTCATATAATTGAGTTTGTATAGGTTACACCTCAGTCACCACATTTCCAGATCCAATCCTCCCTTAGCAAGTGTAAAAGCAGGTGCTTCTCATTTACAGGTGCTTTCTAGAAACCAGGGCAAGTGGAAACTCGCAAGACCTCTGCTCTGTGTGCTTTCTGGTGGGAATCATGTAGCAATAAACATAGGAGATTGCTGGTTGCCTTCTATATAGCCTTGTTTTCCATTTCGAATTTTCTTTTTTGGCAAGATTTGCTATGACTGGTACTGGGGATTTAGCTTGGTGGTTAGAGTGCTTGCCTTGCAAGCACAAGGCCTGGAGTTTGGTCCCCAGCACCAAAAAAAAAAAAAGAGCAAAAAAAAAAAAAAAATGATTTGCTATGACCTATCCCTGAAGAGTTTTTTATATTTAAAATGCTGAATATTCTTGGTTTAAAATTAAAATAATAAAAAAAAAAATAAAATAAAATGCTGAATAAGTGTCAGTTACATTTTAACTTTAAAAGTCTTGGTTATAATTTTTATATTCTGAAATTAATGAGTATTTTATTTACTATTGTTTCCTCAGAGGATCAGGGCAAGAAGCTAATGGTTTGCATAAATATATATAATATACTTGAATTAATGATCATTTACAGATGCTATCCTCTCTGGAGAGTTTACCTTTTTATAAAGTTTTTTTTCTCTTAAAAAAAAATAAACTTTTTTTTCTCTTAAAATTATGACTTTTTGGCAACAAATTGTCTCTTACATCTCTTTTTATTCATCGAGATTGTATTTTGTTTCTTGCTGGTTTCTTTAAGCTGTTACATAATTTATACATGAGTCTTTATGTCATATTTTCTGCTGGTGTTTTTCAGAGCTACTTTTAATTTTCAGTTAATTTTTGTGCAGTTTTGCTTACATAATTAACTTTTAAGTAAGTTCAGCGCTTATAGTTTTTTTTGTATTGTGGAACAATTATTATTTTCTTTATCTTGCTATATAAGTAGTATATAAACCAGTATTTAAAAATTTTAACAAGATAATAAATTATGAATCGCTTTAAAAATATATTTATAGCTGTATAGTTCACACACACACACACACACACACACACACACACACACACGATATTGCTAATTGGATGGAATTTCTGCAAATGGCCATGAGGCAAATGTAAGGGAACTGGCTTTGGTTTCCATTTGTTGTGTTTCCCCGACTGCCAGTCTCTCATCTTTTCCTGATGAGTTTTTTAAGATACTATGTTAATATTAGCAAATTCACTACTGCCAGATGTCTTGCTTGGTGGGTTTGGGTAACCATTTGATGATAATTGTGGCAATGAGTTTGAACTGTGTAAACTCACTTGATTAAGCATTTTTCAAATCAGAGTGTAACAAGAGCTTCATCCCCCCTCTTTCCCCCAACATAATGTCCCCTGGTGTTCTGGCATGGAAATGAAAGTCTAATAGAATTTAAATATGCCTCATAGGGTCTGGGCTGTGTGGCACAGAAAGAAGCTACAGGATGTAGGTGGTGGGCCCATATTCTCTGGGTTTTGTATCTGGCCAAACTCTGCATCTGGGTGTTTCCCCTGCCGCCTGGTGCCAGTATCATACAATGCCACATCTGTTTCCAACAAATGTTTAAGCACTGAGTTCTTAAATTCTTGGCAGGGAAATCTAGCATCCCGTATATCTAGAAATAGGTTTGAGATTTTAGCAGATTTGGGGTTAATAAACTTTTGCTGATTTTTTTCTGTTTGGGAATCAGACTGTCATTTTGCTTTCACTATGGAGTTTTAGCCATATTGCATTGCTACAGATTTGTATAAATAACTCATTTTGGTACCTTGGTAAATACTTAATGTTATTCCTGTCTGAACAGTATGGAATCAGTGGTGTGAATACTTTCAGTCATTATAAATAAAGTGAAAATATTTTTTGTTGATAAATTTCGGTGTTTAGAACTTTCAAGTGAAAAGATGGTTAGGATATATTAAATCTTAATTTATCTTGCTTCATTTAATTTTATAACAATCCTGTATAATAAGGTAGATACTGTATTTTTAAAAAATGAGGGAATTGAGGTCTAGATAAACTAAATAATTTGCTGATTGTGTGATAGCCAGTTAGTGGTGCAGCCAGGACTGTTCCTCAGGTCTGGCTTGGTCATCACCCCTCCGCAGCGTCCAGCTCTGCTACATCACACGTCGGGGTTGTTAGCGCTAGTGGCAGTATTCACACTTCTTGAGTGCCTGTCCTGTCGCAGAAAACTAAATGTAAAATATTTCTTACTCTGCAATGTATTTTGTGTTGTTTGTTTTATATAGCAATTATAATTCTATCCACTGAATACATTTGCTACATTTTTTCAATCCAGTTTATAGCATTTTAAGGTTGTGAGATTGTCTCATCTTTGGCTCATGCTTATTTTTTCAGGATGGAGATAGAACTCACAATCAGATTGTAGTTAATGGGTAATTTATTTTTAATTTTCCTGAACATTTAACATTCACATTTCATTCCATTTCTAAAATATATTTATGTCAGCTAGTTATTTTTGAACATGTACTTTCTTGTAATTAACTTTTTAATAGATAATGCATTCAGTTCATTTCAAATTCAAGACATAGAAAATAATAATAATAACAATAGCCCAACTAGACCTATGTGATACTCGGTAGGTGCCAGGCATTATTCTAAGCATTTTTATTGCATTAAGTTGATCTGGTCAAAAAGAGGCTACAGGGATTGCATCCCTCTTTTGCGTACAGTTGAACTGAATCAAGACAGATACACCTCAACATTGAGCTGGTGTTACCTCTTTTGGAAAGCCTTTCTATCAATACGACTCTCCTTTTTGAATCGGATTCCAATGCTTAGCCTACAATCAAAGATTTTTTTTCTTTCACTGCATGTTTTACTACTTTCTCTCATTCTCTCCTTAAGGCATAAGCTTCCCCAAGGCAGGTACCTTGTCTTACATTTTTATTCAAATACAAAAGTTAGTATAGTTACTGGCACACTATAGGTACTTAATAAACACTGTCTGGTTAGGATTAATTTTCACATTTTAAAAGTTGCAGTATCTCTGCAGCATCATTTAGAAAACCAAATGCAAGTTTATGGCACTTTATACACTTCAGAGCACTATACAAATAGATACTAAAACACAGAATACAACTAAGATGCTTTCAGTCTTAAAACACGAATACAGAATTTACAATGAATCACATAGGATCTTGACAGTCAAATATGTCATCATGTTCTGGCCTGCTTGTTTTTAGTCTGTAGTCTTAATGATTTCAAATGGATTTTGTGTATTCTGATTGCATTTTCAAAAAATCGTACAGAAGGTGAAGAAGTTTGTGTCCTGATATTTAAATATTGCTGACTCATCCTGTCTAAATTCAACAACTGCTTCTGTTATCTAGTTCAGTGTTTCTCAGTATTGGGCACATCCAAGAAACTTACGTGTAGTTTTGTTATTGTAAATTAATGATGTTTAGGTACTGACCTCATGTTCTTGGAATCAAATCTCAGAGTGAGAGGGAGAGATCATCACTAGTAATTTTGCTGAGTGTCTAAAAATGAGAAATAGTCTAAGTATGTTCTAAATACTGTCTGGAAAAAAGGGCTTAATATCACCAAAATGTTTTTAATAGAAAATGCAGTTGTTTCATATTTAATAGCTCTCGAGAGCACTGACATTTATTTTGTTACTCTCTTGTATATTTTACAGTCAATTTGTGTTGGTGAGCTGTGCGGACACTCTAATTACTCAAAACCATATGGCCATGGCGAGCAGCTGATAAATGGGTTACAATTTTTGAGGCTAAAAAAAATCATCTTTGCCTTGTTTGGGGGAACTTTGGAATGTTGAGCCAGCCCTCACTTAACGGAAACTGCAGCTTCCAATATAGGCATTTCATGACTTGCTTGTAGAAATGAGGGGCCATCTATTCAAGCAGGACCTTGATGATACTCATCAGTTTCCATAAAAGGTTGTCATTCTCACCATCTGCTAGTCTGATGGCCAGAGGATTTTGTGCCTCTGACCTTAGTAACATACAGTACTTGTAGGTCAAGACCTCATCAAAAAATATAATCTGAAATGGTTTCATATCCAGCTCTTGTCAAAAACGTCATTATGGAAACTCGTTTGAAGGACATACAGTCCAAATATACTCGTTTATCTTAGAGTTTATCAAGGCAAGCCATCAGAAAGCTCTTTTAAATATATCTATCTCATTTTGCTGTTCCTTTCTTGCTTTCTCATTTATAAAAGAGAGTTTGAATTCCAAGTCACATTCTTTGGGAGTTTATCTAGCAGGAGTATCGGTAGAGATAATAGAGAATTTGCTTTTACAATTTAATAAGAAAGTACTATAACCCTGTTGTGATATGCTAAAAGTTACTGGAATGTGGCCCATTAGGAAAGCTTGATGTCTCCTGTCCATATATAACACAGTGTGTCCTATTTTTCATGCAGTGGGCTAACTACTAAGTGGAGGTATACTGTTCATTTCTAATTATTTTGCAGCACTCTACATTTCTCTGCATCTTTGTGTTTACATTACTGATGCCCAATTTTTGCCTTTCATTCCCTGACAAAACGAACCATTTGTTGTTTTGTCAGGAAAGAAAAAAATCAACCAGTGATTTGTTTTCTAAATAAGTCATTGTCTTATTCTAACTAAATACTTGTACTTTAAAAAAATGTACAGTTTGTGAATGGAAATACAATTACCCATGGGGAAAATTTTGTTTTAAAATTGTTTTCTTGTACTTATTAGTCAAGAATGCCTTAGTATTAAAAACAAAAGCCTAGCAGAAATCTTAAAAAGATAGGGAATTCTTTTGACCAGCTTGTCACTGTAGGTCGTGAAAATCAACCTACCCGAGAATAGGGGTCTTTCTGTTTTTTTCATACTCCAACATCCTCAGGATGCAAGATTGATCCTCAGGGGGCTTGGGATTTAGCTCAGTGGTTAGAGTGCTTGCCCAGCAAGCACAAGGCCCTGAGTTCGATCCCCGGCACCAGAAAAAAAAAAGACTGGACCTGAGGCTTCTCACATAAAGGATTCTGAAGTTCTAAAATGGCCTCTCCGCCTATAGCTGTCATTTCCCAAGAAATGGAAAATATGGGGTGAAAGGCTTTATTCTTCTAAGACATGTCTGTGTGTCCCCAACGCCACCAGCACTTTTTATATCATATGGACAAAACTAGGAAATAATGACCACTTGTAGGAGTAAGAGAAATGGCAAAATTACACTTCTACTTTTTGCCTGTGTAGCTAACGTGACAAAGAGGGCTATAAATTGCTTCTTTCTACTAGTCCTTCTAAATAGTCTTTGCTGAATGTCCTTATTGAAAACTATTCAATTTTTTTACGTACTAACTATCCTGAGCTTTGCTTGGGCGGGTGTCATTTCAGCCAGTTGATTCTTGTATTGAGTAAATTTGATAAAATTGTTGTTTTTGTATTTCCTGTTACATTATCTTATAAAAATTAATTTTAAAAATGCAATTTTTGGTCATCCTCTACTTAATTGGATTGGTAAGTAGTTAATTGAACTTAGTATTCACAGGACACTTAATCTAAACTTGTTCACATAAAGAATTCTTCTTTTGAGTTACATACTATATTTCGGAAAATGTTTATTTAATAATTCAAATTCTAAAACTGATATGAGTAGATAATATAAACTTTAATGCTTTTAGAATGCAGTTTCTTTGTAGCATTTTGAACAGTTTGTAATTTTCTTCAGATAAGCTGTACACATTGGTTCTAGAGGTTGAGCAAACAGTTTTGATATCAAAGTAGCATTAGAAGAGCTTTTTGAGAATCTTATGGAAAGGGAAAGCAATAAAATATTGAATATGAGATAAAATTATATAGTTGATAAATAATGCCTTTGTTTGAGAGTAAATGATGAGAAAAATAAAGTGGCACAAGAGGGATAATTTAGTATAGAAATTCAAGAAAGAACAATCAGACAGATTATACAACTAGCTACATTTCCATGTAACTTTAATCTCTTTATGCCTTAGTTGATGCATCTTCTCATATAAATAATAATTATGTTAATTTTATATTGTCATTTGGCCCTGCCAACTCAACACATGGTAAGGGTTGTTAGTTGTTAGTTTCCTTTATAGAGTAGATAAAGGTGAGTATAATGCAAGGTGTGTGTCAGTATTTATGGCCTAGTCAACTTATCTTTCACGTGAAAAACACAGTATTTTATAATAGCCCAGCTGCCAACCTTAGAATGGTGTAGTGTTATGAACTATTGAAAGTAACTACCAAAGATGAGAAAAAACAATCTCCGTCCACATTCTGTTTGTATCTGTTTTATTCCATATACATATGTACAGTAAAATTTACAAGAATTACTGGATTTTAGAAAAATATGATTATATTTTCATAATCCAGGGTTTTTTTGGTTGTTTGTAGTTTTTAAAAATACTGTTTTCCAAACTAGGATTTTAAGAGTGGACTTGGTATTACCATAATTCCTATGAATGTAGCCAATGTAAAGCAAGTGGATCGAACTGTGAAACAGTCTTTTGAAATAATCACTCCTTATAGAAGTTTCAGGTAAGCTTATTTCAAAACTTTTTTTTAAATACTGTAAGAAAGCTTGGGCAACCCATCATTATAATATTAGTGGTGATTTTATCCCTTATAGGACATTTAAAATGAACATGTGTTTTTTCCATATTAGCTGACTTACCAACCAATGTAGAAAAACACCTTATAAAAGTAGACTGAAAACTGCAACCTGTAAAGATACTTACTTCGTGAACCTCGACTAGTTCCTTTTCTTAATATGTCTTTTTCTTAATAGACTTGGTGAATATTTACTTTTTATCAATATATGTGTGACAAATTTCTTCACATTGAGAAGGAATAGTTTAAAAGAGTGTTTGACATTATCTTTAAGTTGTACTAGTTCCCTTCTTTTAGCCTAGTCAGATCACATCCCTCTTATTATCCATTCCTGCTTGTAGGCGCTCTGTGTGATTTTCTCCAGCGACTCATTTCAAAAGGGTACAGAATTAATAGATCACATGAAATTATTGATCCTAATATTTTTGTACTTCATTGTATATTGTATTCTTTAGTAATTCCATTATTGACAAAAATTTTTAAAGTACTTAATGTCTTAATAACATATAATGAATCCATAGATGTAGTATACAGAGTAGACATACGTCACTATCTGAATTCAACTACATTAGTTCATTTGTCTCAAATAATCAGCATACTTCAGGGTAGTGTGTAGGTCAGCAGAGGCAATTGTTCTAGACCTTTGAAAGACTAATGAATACTTAACAATTTAAAAGATACTACTAAATCCGTTATGCATTTTGCCTGTCAAAATATGTCCTGGCTCTTCTTTTTTTTTTTAAGACGAGGGCTGGCCTTGAATTCACACTGGCCTTGAACGTGCAGTGATCCTCCTGCTTCAGCCTCCCTAGTGCTGAAACTGGCTCAATTTTGGGAAAGAAATGATTGAATAAAAAGGAAGAAGCTTTATTTTTAACATTTGCAGATTCTGGGTCTGGGGATATAGCTTAGTGGTAGAGTGCTGTATTATAATTACCTTTCTAGAGCCAATGGTTTGCAAGAGAGCAGATTTAATACAGGACGTTTACAAGCTACAACATTCATGCATAAGCCAAATGCAGGAAGCGTGCAGAATGTCTCTCTGTGCACTGGAGACCCAGAAGATCTAATGAAGGGCTGGGAGCGCACGACACTGTCCCATGTACATCTGTGTCTGCACTAAATGGCTGAAGAAATCTTTACTGGAACCAGGATGTGATGCTTACAGCAGAGGTGAAGACCAGAACTGCCCTGAAGCAACAGCAGCCATCCTTGACGACAGCAAGGCCCTGAGTTCCTTCTGTGACCAGCCAAGTTCCCTTCAGGAGAACCAGCCACAGCAGAGCTTCTTCTGGGAAAGAGCCTGCTACTATCTTCTCCTTCTGTTCCCCTTTATGTCTTGTTGGTGACAGTCCTCAGGTGGATCTTCTATGCCCAGAACCACACCCACTCCATCCAGCTGGGCTTTCCTGCTCAAGTGGACCATGTCAGCCCACCACAAGTGCTTTCCTAGCATGCCTGAACCCCTGGGTTTCATCCCCAGCATTCCTCAAGAAAACAAATAAAAGAACCAAAGAAAACCCTAAACACACAAAAAAGTAAAGAAGAGTAAAAAGACTGGATTCTAGCCGCAACTGTGAATGAAGGCCCTGGCTATGACCACTAATCTTCAGTAGAACTGGAAACAGGGAAGAGTCTTATCAGTCTTATAATGGTGATGGAATCGCGAAGTGCTTTAGGAAATATGTGTAAGCCGTGTACTTTAAAGATTGTTAGCCAGCTGCTATTTTCATTGTATTTCAAAGCAGTTTAATTTTTAGAGCAGAAAATTGTAATGTGATGAATCATGTTGTTCATCATTGACGGAGTTTGTAGCACATTCCCCGACGCACTGTGGGTACTCAGTAAATCTTGAAGGCGTGAACTGCTGTCTCATGTTTTACCTCTTCAGTCAAGCACTCAAGAAATGCTAAGAATCAGAGTAAGTCAACATGGCTAGAAGTGAGTTACAAGTATGTTAGAATAGTATCCACTTAAAACTTTCTGGCTTCTCAATCTCTTAAAGCCATCTGGACATTCTTCTAATGAAAAAAAATCTATTTTTAAGTCTTAAAAAGTCAGTGGGTGCTTTGGGTAATTTAGTCTCCAACTCTCATGGCATACTTATATTCTAGTAGTCTTGAAACTCTGCCAGTCTTTTATCGATGACTATATAACCCTTTTTTAGGAAACATGGCCCCTTATTTAAGCTTTTGATGTAACAAGTTTTTTTGTATTTTGCTAAGAAAAATGTGTATGGTAATTTTAGTTCAAGATACATAAAGAAAGTCATAAACGATATGGAAAGTTTAAGGGGAGAAAACTGATTGTTAAATTAGGTGATTTTAAACAGAAAGGATAATCCAGAACTGCCTGGCAGGCATAATTTTCAGCTGCTGTTTAATTTGTGAGTGAAATGAATATGCAAACTGAACATACTGCTTAATTGGCCTTTACAAGGGAGATCGATAATGCAGAAACGTTAATTGTTTCAGCTTTACAGCCGAGTCTGAAAAAGAGAAACAAGACTGGATTGAAGCTGTGCAGCAATCGATAGCAGAAACTCTCTCTGATTATGAAGTAGCTGAGAAGATTTGGTTCAATGAGTCCAACAGGAGCTGTGCAGATTGCAAAGCCCCAGATCCTGACTGGGCATCCATCAACCTGTGTGTCGTCATCTGTAAGAAGTGTGCAGGTAATTAGTGCTGAGTTATGCTCATCACTGCTGTTTTAGTTACTTTTCTCTC
>PVJO010024169.1:0-24810 GCA_004026905.1 Hystrix cristata
TAATACAAGGCTTGCAATATTATAGCACGTAGTAAATATTGTATAAGTGAAAGAACAGGTAGATGGAGGTAGGTTGGTGGTAGTCAGGTAAATGAATGGATGGTTGGATGGATGAATAAATGAACATTAACAAGTGTTTCTACTTTCAAATAATTCCTACAAGTTTACCTCACAAAACATCCTAATGGCGGTGAAGTATCATTATACTTGTTTAAAAAACAAAACATTGACGCTCAAAGACTCTGAGAAACTTGCCTAGATACACTTACTATGGGAATCCTTACCACCTCAGACATAACAAAATCTTATTCCTTACTGTTTGGAGAAGGAAGAAGAAGTGTCTGTGTTATGAACAGTTCCTTGAATAAATCAAGATGTTTCACTGCTCCGTGCCCTTAGCCGATTATATTTTCCAAAGATGATCACAGTAATATCTTCTTACAATGGAAGTCAACACTCTTCCCTTTGGCATGTAGAGTCTATGTTCTCAGCCCTTGAATCTAAATTAGTTCAAGATTGTGGTAGAAATGATCTGTGTAACTCCTTAGGCTACATCATAAGAGGTGGTGTAGCTGCTCCCTGAAGATCATAAACAAAATAAAGTATTGCTGCTGTCTTAACCATTAAGTTGGTGATTTGTTATGTACAGCAATATACATCTGTACAAATACCTCTACTGTTTTCATTGTTACAAATACTCATTTACTCCTTTTCAGCTGGGAAAACTCCTCTTCATTCTTCAAAACCCAAATGAAGGACATCTCTTCTGAATTGTCTATTCTTATTCCCTCATCATCCAATGAAGTTAATGTCCTTATATGTTTCTTAAATATCCATGATTTCACTGAATATGTTGCATTCTACATTTGGCACATACCAGGAGCTCAGTAAATGTTTTCCTATTAAATTAAATTGAATTTCACTGGTAAACAAAAATCTGCAGCTGTCATTGTACTTATCATTCATGCTGATGTTGGAAGGCCCTGCCATTACCACTGCCGTTAATTCTGTTGCTCCATCCCACAGCTTTTGCATCAACCTCATGGTTCTACTCACTGACTTGAACCTGCTCTCCCTCCCATCCACCAAATATGTTTGATTTCTCATGGGATTTCTCTTTCCTCACTACTATTTCAACTGTGTTAAAATGTGTCTCTTTTCTTTCAGTCTCTTCAGTTTTCTCACAGCATTTTTGGAATGAGTTCTCTTGGGGTTAAACTGTAGAATATTTGGTGCAGCATTTTCTCCAAAAGCCCAAATATTAGTTTGAAAGTCATCTTTACCATTTCCCTCAACTGATAGGATACGCTTAATAGGGTTCTGGTGGCTGGCATGGAGTGCCAAATTTCCATAGCTGAATTAACTGACCAGGCTCCCTTTCATTGCCTTCAAAGTAGAACCCTTAAAGAGAAAAAAAGAAGAAGAAGGAGGAGGAGGAGGAGGAGGAGGAGGAGGAGGAGGAGGAAGAAGAAGAAGAAGAAGAAGAAGAGGACACAAAGCTTTTGTAAATAATGATGGAGGAAGGGTTGGAGGGAGAGGAGGGGAATGGGAAAAAAAAGAAGCAGCAAGATATAGCATTTACAGGAACAAATTCCCTATGATGCAGTGTTATCATTATGTATACCTAAAATGTACTACTAAAATAAAACAAATTAGAACCCTTACGTAGATGTATTTGTAGAATTAATTACAGAAATTCTTACTATATTATTTTTATAATAGTGTATAGATATGAGGCATCTCATTTGCAAAGAGCGCAGAGTCATTTGCTAGGGCTGTACTCAGACAGTACAGTAGCATTATTAACACTAAGGTCCAATGTAATAGATATTATATAAAAGGAAGATAGTATACAAAGGAGAGGAGAACTAGAAAGAGAGAAGGAGGAAAAGCAGGAAGGGAAAAAAAGGAAAGAAAAGGGAAAGGAAAATCATGGAAAAATAGAAATAAACCTGCTGTAAATAAGGAAGGAGGGAACAGAAGGGAAGAGTGGGGAAGAGGGGGGAAAATCAAGGTGCATCATGTACAGGTACAAAATAAATGTGATGAACGTGATCATTATATGTACAATGTACCAATACATGTTCTTGATTAAAAATAAATTAAAAAGTAATAATTAAAAAAATAAAACTAAGGTCCATGGGAGCCTGGCCTTGATAATTTTCTTCCCAACCTCTCCACCACACTGTCTAGTAGAGATTTATTTATCTCTACTTCACAAGGAAGGATTGGGCACCAACATTTTCATACTTTCCTCTTTCATTAACCACTTCCCCACTTGAGACTGGCACTTTCTATTTTCATCGGGCCAGTTTAGTTACCTGTAGCACAGCACAACTGTTGTTAGGCATCTATAGCCCCAGCAATTGTGTCTGCACTTGTATGTGAGATCAGCCAGGTGTAATATAGGAAGAACAACAGAAGTGCAAGCAATAGGCCCTCACTTCTAGCCCTGGTTTTCCCATTCAATATCTATGAGACCTTGAACAAGTCATCTGATTCATCTATGTCTCCATTCATCTGTAAAAATGAGGAAATTCATACACATCAGCTCTAGGGAGCCAGAAATAACTAGGGACTAGGAACTCAAAAATAACATTTGAAGATGGGTGTCGTGGCATACACCTAAAATTCCAGCACCCTGGGAAGCTGAGAGAGAAGGCTAGAAAATTCAAGCCCAGCCTAGGCAATTTGACAATTTGGCAAGAACTTGTCTCAAAAAAAAAAAAAAAAAAAAACCAGTTGGGAGGAGGGAGTAGCTCAGTGCAAAAGCCCTGAAATCAATCATCAGTACAAATAAATAAGTAAGCCACCATTTGATGTTTCTATACTTTACTTGAAAGGTTCTTTTATTCATTACGTGACTTTTTCTGTACTTGTACAGAAAAGAAATCTCAAACCCACCTTATAACCATAACATGGAATGATATGGGGGAGAGCCATGTGTTATGGAATTATTGATTTTTAAGACATTTTATACAATTATCTAAAATTATAAAACATGTATCAACTCATCGATTTCAGTGGCCTGAGATATAGTAGATTGCCCAGACAAACAAGTCTGCAAGCTACCAAAAATATCAAAAGAAATACCATTTCTTGTCAAGCCCAGCAGAGACTCTGTTACACACCTGTCATAGTTAATTTTATGATTCAACTTACCTAAGCCATAGGACCCAGCTTTTTTGTCAAGAACATCTGTATGTTTCTGTGAAGGTATTTTAAAATGAGATTAGCACTTAAATCGATAGATATTGAGTGAGGCAGATTATCTTCCATGATATAGGCAGGCCTCATCTAATTAGCTGAGGGTTTTAAATGAACGTCTGGGTCCCATCAAGGAATAGGGAATTCTCCTGTAGAATGCCGACTCTTCCCTGAAATTCCACCTGTTATCTTTGGACCTGCCAGTCTCCACAATCACATGAGCCCATTATAAATAGGTAGATAGATTATAGATAGATAGATAGATAGGTAGGTAGATAGATCGATAGATAGATAGATAGACAGACAGACAGATGGACAGACAGATAGGGAGAGACACAGTGAGACCAGCAGAGACAGAGAGAGAAGAAAGTGACAGAGATCCTTTTGGTTCCATTTCTCTAGAGAACCCTGACTCCTACAGAAGTCTTTTCCTAGACAGAGAGAAAAAGAGTGACCCCACCCACTCTACCCAAACCCTGCCTTTCTTCCACGGCCTCTGATTCAGGAAGGTCTCTACACAGCCAGGGAACCCGTCTACTTCAAGAATAAAACCACGTGAAAGCACTCTATAAACTACAAAGCTCCATGCACCTGCATGTTAACATACTAACAATTATCACCATTTTAGTTATTCCACTTGAAAGACTAGATATGGGCTGATGGGTTAGGCTCGGTGTTATGTAATGTGTAAAGCTTGCGTCCTTAAGGAAAGGCGGACCACACAGGGCAGGCAGGCTGCTAGTGTGCTCTGCTTCCACAGCCCACAGCCCAGCCATACATCAGATTATCAGAACCACTCCCAGGAAAGAACAGAATTCATTGATTATGCATTCATCCCACATAGTTCGTGGCGCTAGCAATTCTCCACACCTCCAGAGACCTCTCATCTTCCTCTTCATCCACATTATCCAGAAAAGAATAAAGCCAGCTGTCAGAGGGAGTGAGCTTTTTAGCACTTCTCTAATCAAAACCAGCCTTTCCTGACTTTGCCTGACTTCCGAGAATAAATCCTGTCCTGAGCGCCAAAGATTCTGGTGGCTTTTTGGTGCACTGGCTCCACCTAGTGTCTTCGGGAGAGAATGCGCCCAAACGTTCACAGATTTGGATTGTTTGAATTGACGGCTAAAAATCAAATGTATTCACAACAGCTAGACCTAGATCTGAATTTCAGCAACACCCAGAGAACACTGTGCTTCGCTCATTTTAAGAGTACCTAGCATGAGGTCAAGGGTATAAAGTTTGAGTTCAAATATCTCTAATCCAGTTCTCTGTTTTTTCCTGTGTTACTTTGGACAAGTCATGTACCTTTAAACTTCAAGGCATTTATTTGTAAAAACTGTGCTGATCGTGAATACTTAATGGAATTTTTCTAATAATTAATATAGATAGAGTGCTTAATAGACTACTTAGCCCATAATTTTAAAAAATCATAGTTATTTCTATTGCTAACTACTTGGAGGACTGCCATAGAATATCCATTGCTCAAGGGGAGGGATGCTCCCTGTGTCACTAACAGATATAAATAAAAGATGATGATCAATTTTTAAAAGCTTATATTAACACAATTTGAGTCTGATAGTTGCAGATTTTGCCCTATGGGAATTATGCATTTTTTACTATATTACTGCCTAAAATAAGAATCCTAATGATTCAAGAAGGGTGCTACATTTTTTATTAAATATGTATTGCATCTACTCCTTCCTTTGGTACTTAAAGGAAGTCTGAAGGTAATCCTTACATCTACAATCTTGGGAATGTTACCTTTCCAATTATCTCTTGCGTCCATTCTCTTAAGTATATTTTCAACGACAAAATTTTGGGTCTGTTTTGAAAGAAAAAAAGGCACTTCTTAATGAATGTGGAGGATTTGTTAAATATTAAAGCACAACTAGGGGTGGAGATGTAGCTGAGTGGTAGAGTGCTTCTCTAGCAGGCACAAGGCCCTGAGTTCACTCCCAGCACCCACCCCAAAAATAAAGCACAACTATTTATGGCTGACCATAACATGCCTTTATTCAGGGTCATAACCACATTTTACTTCCCAAATCCCTTTATTTTAACACCAGTTTAAGGCAGAAGGATCCCAGCCTTCCTCTCAATCCTGTTCTTCTTCCTTTTCTTTAGTTCCTAAGAAGTATGTTTTACATCTGATATCCCATATTTCTCCAGTCTTTATTCTGGATGTGTTTTCCTTCCATGGAGACCTTTTTGTGGTGCAGAGAAGAAAATACTGGGCTAAGTCCATGGAATTGCAAGTTTATCTAAATTGAATCAGTTCAACTCAAGAGACCACATGCAAGTCATAGCTGAAATCTCATTTTTTCATCTGAAAAATGGGGATATTTTCCCCTGCTTTACACTACAGAGTGATGGTATATATGATAAATCAGGTAAATAAAAGATCTTGGTGTAGTATCAAGTAATATACAAATATAAAATTGATCATCAAGATCACCAAGATCCATTCTGAATCTTTAAAGTATGGAAACATTCATATCCCAGGAATTATGTTTTACTATTATGTCTATTGACTAATAAAAGTTTTCACTTGGATTTTGAGTGCTTTAAAATAACTCCAGCCCTCCTAAAGGTCAGGGTCAGACATTTAGAATCGCTGCCCAGGCCAATAAAGGGACTAACTAGAGCAACTCCAGCACATCGGGTGCTCCCTTCTTCTTCCAGACTCCTCTAAACCAACTACCTTCTTCTCCTAGATGTCCTCTATCACGTATTCTGACATCTCGTCCACCTTTTTCTCTGCTGGTTTCTGGGATCACAGCCCATCTGTCATTCTTTCTATAACTGGTAATTATAAATTCTAATAGTTACTCATAGTCAAACCTATGTAGGCATACATCTCAATAGAAGAAAATAAAATTAATGTCACACGTGGGGAAGGAAAGATTTGAGTCCAAAGTACTGGCACAAAGTACAAAAATACTCCCTTCCCCAATCCTTGAGTTATTAATCATCTTGAGGTTGCTGTACTCAGACATCTGCTGGATAAAAGAACAGATTAGAGGGAGGCAAGGAAATCTGCCAAGACCTGAAGCAGATGCTTCCTCTTAGATTTGGACCTATTAGCAATCCTACATGTTCTGACTCTTTTTCAGATCTGAGTCTTAACATCGCATTCCTCCAGTGTCTTAGGACAACTCCAGGAAAGGTAGAACTTGAGCATAAGGAGCCCCAGGCATCACTGGCCTTCTTCATTAATTCACTCAGAAGCATTAACTGAGAACCTACTCGGTTAAACCAAAGGTATTAGGGATAGAGATTTAGAGATAAAAGACACAGCTCCTGCCCGCAAAATGTCCACTGAGCTCACAGAGACTCAGTTTGGTGGAAAGTAACCAGGCTGTGCCAGAACACGTGGGTCAGCACTGAAACTTGTGGTGACAAAGAATGCAAAGTGACTTTCCAGGAAAGATGATGTCTAAAAAAATATTTGAAATAGATACATAAACTCATCGGGGAACTTATGGCAGGTTAACCAGCAAGGTTCAGTGACTCAAAGAGAGCTTGAACATAAGAGGAAGCTGAGGGTGCTGGGAGATAGGCGGAAGAGTGGTCGGAGCCCCTTAAAGAAAGGAACTTGCTACATCCAGTCAATGAGCCCATATTGTGTCCTGAAGATAACGGGAGCTCCCGAAGGACTTTAATTGGGAGAGCAGCATGATGGTATTTGCCACAAAAATCAAGTTTGATCATTATGAGGGTCATTTTCCTCTAAAACCTTGTTTTTGCTTTATTTTTATTTTTGAGCCATGGTCTGACTATGTTGTCTAGGGTAGCCTCAAACGCCCAGGCTCAGATTCCCAAGAGGTTGAGACCACAGAAGCACACACGCACGTCTGGCTCCCGGGTACCTCTTAACATTAGGAGGCTACCACAGTCTTGTGCTTCTTATTTTGGCCTCTTGCCAGTCATCAGCCTCCTGTTCATCCAAACCATCAGCCACATTTTTCAGTGTGGTCTTTTCAAAATTCAGTCATTCATGTTATTTCCCCTGCTTCAAGTTCTGAGGAAGAATTTACACCCATAAAGAATGAATGTACATCCTTAAGAGGTAAAAGAAAAGTAGTCCCACACTGACAGGGCAGAATGATTTCCTGAATTCTAAGTGGGCAACTGTATACTTGACAAAGTCTGAAGCTATTTTTGTTAATATGGCAGAATACTGCAGTCAGTTTCTTCATATTTGTACCCTCCAATTTCTCCTTTATGAAGACCATACAGACTTGAGAATGTATGAATGAACATATGCTACATAGTTTCCTCATACATCCAGAAACTCACCTGGCATATAAATACGCATACACCCAGAGCAAACTTACAAGATCTTACCTTCTTTTATCTAATCCCATCTGAATATTTTTGCATCAGTAAAACTACTTAATGTGCTCTGTTGCAAAAAGTTCTTAAAGGAGCCCAAATATATGCTTGTATTTCCCTTTTTCTGTAAAACACATGTCTCAAAAGAGTCCACTTTGCTAACCCACATCTAAGTAATATCAAGGCAGTTGGAGAAAGAGTGGCTATCATTGCAGGCTGAACTTGAACCACAGGATTCAAGCCTTTCCAGAGAGTACCATGGTATGGAAATAGTAGTGTCACCAGTCCTAAAAAGATCATGTCCCCTGGACTCTGCCTCCATGATAGCCAGTAGAGAACAATAACAGAGAACCATGGGACCTTCTCTAATACTGTGTTTGTATCATCCTGGCATCAGAGAACCATACTGAAGCAAAGGCAGGTCTTGGTAATGATGGAGTGAATTTCCATTATCTTGGTAGAATGAGAGTTCAAACTGGGATTAAAGTATATAAATATGGTAATGGTAAAAACAAATTAAGTGCCCATTAACAGATAGTTGTTAAAATAAAACAAGAATTATGGAAGCTTGAGTTGCTGGTATGAATTCTATTACCTATAGTAATCATACATCCATGACCTGGCCACAGCCTTAAGGTATATAAGGTAAAGACACTTTTTGTCTATGGGTGTGGCCACATAAATTTCTTTGTCCAGTAAAATGTTAATAGATGTGATCTGAGCACAGACTTACTCATTTAAATAGGTAAGGTATACTCATTTAATTGGGAGGCTGAGGCAGGAGAATCACCATGAATTCAAGGTCAGCCTGGGCTACATAGCAAGGCTCTGTGTCAAAAAATAAAACAAACCAAAAAACTGTTAGCTGAGACTGTCACCAGAGAAGAGCTGAGATGAACTAAGGACGACTATGAGAGTGACTGACCAGTGGTACTTCATTATGTACCAGTGTACAGCTGCCTTGGCGCACACCAGCTGAGCATCTGTCTTGGATGGACATACTCTGGAAACAGATTAGACCCTCTGTTTGTTACACTATGGCCCATACAACAACTGAAGTGTGAAGTTCAAGGTCTGAAGAGAGCTGGATTTAATCAAATTGATGAGAACCAGAGTGGGAAAATGAAGAGACAAAAAGGGTCTCTAAAAATGGTTTTGCCATACATATATTTTTAACAAGCTACCTCCCCAGGAACAGTAAGGGAAATTTAGAGGAAAGATGTAAGTAATCTATTCCCCTCTGTATTATAAAACTTAAGACATTATGTTCAGGGATAAATAATGGAACAAGAAACAGATATATGAACAGATTGGTTTTATTTTCTGCTTCTTACCCTCGCCTCTACCATTCCTAACACCCCAAAATCATTCCTAAACTTAAAATTATTGTAATCCACAGTATAGAGATAATACATTCAACAATTTAGAATAAATATATTTAGGAGGAAAGATTAGAATAGAAATACCGGAATACAAAAGATTTCCTCACAATGTGGGAAGAAGTATGTATTTTTTTCCAAATTTCATAGTCCAAGAAACACTGTAAGGATAAGTGCATGTTGCCATGGAAACTAGATGTCATCATTAGCATCATCAACAGTTACTAAATGCCTGTTAGTGCTTTTCTGAGTTACTTCCTACTTACACTAGAAAAGAAGGATAAGATGTTTGCTATGAAGAAATTTCTAATTTAAAGAACTTCTAGAACAGAACATGTATGGTCAGAAAAGAATAAACCTTTATCATTCATCACTGCTAGGTACCAGGGATACAGAGTTAATAAGAATCAGTTCCTATCCACAGAGTTCAGTCAGGTTGGGGGACAAATTCATAAGGGGATGATTATTAGATAAAGTGTAAATGCAGCAAAGGTGATGTACGGAGTGTCATGCACAATCCCCAAAGCAATCAAATGCTGACACTAGGAAAAGTACATGCTTACTCCAGGAAAACCAATCTGTTTGTACATCTATTTCTTGCTTCATTATTTAACCCTGAACATAAGGTCTTAGGTTTATAATGCAGAGAAAGGACTCACGTTCTCCTCCTCAAATCTCTTACTGTTCCTAGTTTTAACCTTCATCAGTGAAAATCTCTGTCAAATGCAAACAGAACTCCGATAAAAAGTGCAAAGAATGGAACTGCAGTTTCTACAAGATGTTAAGTCAAACAACTCACGAATAATTTAGACTCCACTAACTGCCAGTGAGCCTATGTTTCAAAATTCTGGGTCCAAAGAGCCAGTGATAGATAGGACACCTGGGACAGGTGATATGGTGCCCAAGAGAGTGATTCATCTTTATTTTTTCTGTGTCATGAGCAAGCCTTGCTGCCGACTGCCCATCTGGATCTGCAGAACTCTTGGATCGCCCCCTGGGGCCCCACTTGTTGCCAGGGTTCCACTTGTTACTTCTTTTTGGACCTCTACAGTGTGGCCAACTGCCTAACCTCCTACATCCCATCTGCACCATCCACCAAAGACCATGCTTTGCTTATCAGCTTAGCCTTTTTCCTCTCTCCTACAGTAGAATGTTCCCTCAAGTCTCTGCTCTGCTGGAAGAAAACTGTAATGTTAATATTCTAGTATAAAAATAGGATTCTCTAAAGAAATAAAAGCAAAAAGAGTCAGTCTAGTCATATACAGTAGCCAAACATGAGGAGGGTGGCATCCAAATCAAGTCCAGAAGGTCCTGGAATTCTGAAAAGAGGCTTGCCGCTAAGTGGACCAGGGCCCTCTGGGGCATTAACACTTGTCCCCCTCCAGGACACAAGCATCATGAACTTCACAGGGCCTCTAACAGGCACGCTCAGTTTCATGAAAAGAAGGAACAGGCAGAGGGGGACAACCCACAGATTGCCTAGAGTGGGTTTAGGGACAAAACGATTATGGGGCTGGCTAAAGGGCTGCTTGTATGTCAGCCTGTGCAGCCAGTGTCACATGCAATAAATGCTAAACGTGTTGTTTCCTTAATCCAGCTTCTCTGTATTTGCCCCTTTCCCTGAGGTCCAGACATGTGATCCAATCTCCTCTTCCAAATGACTATCACTGAACCTTGTGACACTTCTCCCAATCCACTGTCCTCCTCTCTGATGCCCCCCACCCATCCTCACAGCCTCAGCGAGACTCTATTCAAGTATGAACATGGATATCTGGGTGTGAAGAACCTTCAGGTTCCAGGCTACGGTGTTTGGAAGGGGAACCCAAGCAATGTCTAGTAATGTGCCTAAATTGGGGAGATGGTGCTGGGTGTCCAAGAAGGTCACAAGGGCTAATATACACAGACTAGAGCCTTGGAGAGGAGAGAGCTAAAGCAGAGAAGAATTCCAGGGATGTGCAGATGGTCCTATCAAGTATTCAGCTGAATACTGACAGGCAAATGTGTACCAGAAAACTATCCACAGCCAGGAAAAGACTCATAAGAAAGGACTAGAGGATTAAAGGTGCAATTCATTTTATGAACAGGCCATAAAAGAACAACCATGTTAGGAGTGATACAAAGGAGCAAAATATTACAAGGGGATTTTGGGGGGGTGATGAATAAGTTCATTGTCATCATTGTGATAGCTTCACAGGTGTATACTTATGTCAAAACTTAGTAAATTATATGCTTTAAATATGGGTATTTTATTTGATGCTGATTACATTTCAATAAAGTTGTATTTTAAAAAGATAATTGATTCTACTTAGAATAATAATTAGTGTGGACTTGTAGTATATGTAGAAGTAAATATAAAACATGATATAAAATAGACGACAACAAATAGAAAGGAAAGGATAGGATGGGAGTAAATTATCTGTTAAGGTATTTTTGTACTGCTATGGTTTGAGCACAGAAAGGCCTAGAGGATTGACGATGCAATTCATTTTACCTTTGAAATGTGTGGTTTGTGGTTCACCATGAAAAGTGTATGTTGAGCATGTAAATCCCAATATGACAGTATCAGAAGGTGTAGCCTAATGGAAGCTGTTTAGATCAAGAGAGCTCTGCTTTCATCAATGTATTAATGCTAATTATAAAAGCATTGTGGGGTCTGGGGATTTAGCTCAGCGGTAGAGCGCTTGCCTAGCAGGGGCAAGGCCCTGAGTTTGATCCCCCGCACCCGAAAAAAAAAAGAAAAGGGTTTGAGAATACATGTTCCATCTCTTACGCTCTCTCACCCTCTCTAACAGCCAGCACAGTGGTAGCTGTCATGGTTTATGTGTAGATGTCCCCCCAAAACCTCATGCAGTCTTTGGTGGGGCTTTTTCAGAGGTGGCTGAATCTAGAGTGCGTGATGCTGGGATTAGGAGTGTGTGATCACTAAATCAATCCACGGACTGGTTTGGCACCACCCTAATCCCAGCAGCCTGGATAAGATATAAGGAGCAGAAAGAAGCTGCTAAGGTCCTGGTGCCCATAGGGCTCTCTGTCAGCAAGCAAGCCAAGTCACCCTAACCAAGGTTTGACAAATTATCCACATGCATACAACAGCAAAGATCACATTAATTGTGCAAAATCACTCCACATGCAAACTTTTACCTTTCAATAAAAAGCTGTTTTTATTACTGAAAGCTTTGTTATTATGCTTTTCTTTTAAAACAAAAATGTTAATACATTGGGATTGGGGGCTTAGCTCAGTGGTAGAGCACTTGCCTTGCAAATACAAGGCCCTGAGTTTGATCCCCAGGACCAAAAAAAAGTTGATGTATGAATTTTTTTTCCTAAACTAAAACCTCAGGGTTCAGATTGAATTGCAATGTTGGCACTTCATGATAAATAAGTGGGTTTTGGGTTGCAGTTTGGGCACTCAGCTGCTAAAAGGTTCACCATCCCTGGCCTAGCCCTTTGCCATGGCATCTCTCCAGGTGTTGATAAGGACTTTCAAGCCCCCAGATTTGGGACTTGATATTGGACTCTCCAGCCTCCAGAGCTGTGAGAAATAAATTTCTTTTCTTTCTAAATTATCCACCTTTGATACTCTCTTACAGAAAGACAAAACAGACTAAGCTACATACATGTGAAATAGCATATTCACAAATAGGTGGTGAAAATATACTGTATGTTCTATGGCAATCGATAAACCTTTTTGTTTGTTTGTCTTTCTGAGACAGGTTCTCACTACACCGCAATTCAGGCTGCCCTTGAACTCACTATGTAGCCTAACCCGGCCTCAAACTCACAGCAATCCTCCTGCCTCAGCCTCCTGATTGCTGGGATTATGGGTGTGCACCACCATGCCCAGCCCTTCAATAAACATTTTAAAACATGCTATAAATTGTATGAAAAAGAGGATAGGGGAACTGGAGGAGGAAGGAGAAGGAAGAGGGAAGGGGAAGGGAATTGAAAAAAAAATAGAAAGAAACAGGCTATAACATGTACATGTAATCACTCCACAAGATGACTGTAAACTGTATGAATTGCAAACATGTACTAATAAAAAAATGCTATAAGCCTTAATAAACTGAAATGAGATAAAATGAAATCAGAAAAAAAATACTCAACCCAAAATAGGTCAGGAAAAGAAAAAAAGGAAAAAAAAATAGAAACAAATGGTAAGATAGGGCATTTAAACCTAACCATATAAATAATTACAATAAATATAAATGAAATGAATAATTTAAAAGTGGAGATTGCCAAATTGAATTTTTAAAAAGACTCAACTATACACTGTCTACAAGACGCAAATTACTTTAAATATAAAGACACAGAGGTTTAAAATAAAAAGGAGAAAAAAGTTATAACCGGCAAATGCTAATCAAAAGAAGAAAGTTGAAGTGCCTTATTAATATTAGATTAAGTAGATTTTAGAACAAGAAATGTTATTAGAAATAAAGAGGAATAGTTCTAAAGGTAAAGAGGCTAGTTTATTAAGAAAATATAACAATTCTAAATGTACATAAATTACAGAGCCTAAAAATACATAAAACAAGTCTATATAATTTATAGGAGAATTAGAGAAACCTATAAACATTAGAGATTTAAATATTCCTCTTTTAGTAGCTGGTAAGTGGAGGAAAATAGGCATAAAAGATTAACCCTATCAATCATTTCGACTTAATTGACTTGCATATCACACAATACAACAATGGCAGCAAATACATTTCTTTCAAGTATACATGGAATATTCACCAAAATAGACCGTATTTTTGGCTATATAAAACAAATTTCAACAAATTTAGGGTAATTAAAATCATATAGATTATGTTCTTGGGCCACAACTTAATAATGACAAAAATCAGTAACAGAATACTACTTGGGAAATTATCACATATTTGGAAATTTTAAAACATAATTCTAAATACTCCATGGATCAAAGAATAAACCACAAAGGAAACTGGAAAATATTTTTAAGGAAATAAAAGTGAAAACAGTGTATCATTTGTAGGATGAAGCTAAAATAGTTCTTTAAGAGAAAGGTAGATAGTAATTAAATGCTCATATACTTAAAAAGAAACCAGAAAAAAATAAACCCAAAGCAAGAAGAGGGAAATAATACATATAAGTATAAAACTCAATGAAATGGAAAACAGAAAAACAATTCAGAAAAACCAATAAAAACCAAAAGCTGTTTATTTCAAGTTTAATAAAACTGATAGGCCTCTAGCCAGACATAAGAAAAGAACACAATTATATGACTTACAAATACCAGGAATGAAAGCGAAGACATCTCTATAGATCTTAGAGACACAATAAGGAAATATTAGGAATAATGTTATGCTAATAAATTAAATGACATACATGAAATGTACAAATTCCTTTAAAAACTAAACTGTCGTCACTCATTCAAGAAGTTAATAACTAAACATTCCTCTGTCCGTTATTAAATCTGTAGCTGCAAAACTTCCCACAGAAAAATGTTTAGGTCCAGATGGCTGTGGGGGTGAAGACTATGAAACATTTAAACAAAATAACGCCAATTCTACACAAACTCTTACAGAAAGGAGAAGATGAAGGAACGCTTCTATTTGCCCCTTAAATGGCCCTTCGTGTTCTTTAGACTTGCTGTGTCACGGGGACACTGTGAGCTGACAGGGATGGGACTGTTGGAGAAGCATCACCAAAAGGACCCTGCAAAACTCAGCAGAGTGGTGCTACCTGTAGAAACTGCCTTTCTGCCCACACGCCAAGTCAGCTGTTGCCTGGAATACTGGCCATGCAAGGCAGTAAAGCATGGTAATGATGTCACTGCCGTGTCATTTATAAAATGCGCTCCCTACAACAGCTGGGTGTGGAAGGGAACACTGTGGAGGGCCACAGTGCAGCCAGCCGCTGAACTGGGTACTTTCTGAGAAACACCTGTCCGGCCTGTCACCTCTGACCTACCGAGTGGTGCTGTCATCAGGTACACATCCCTCGTGGACCTCCTGGGCAAAGATACTGCAGAGTGCACGTCTCTCGTGGATTTTGCCGAGTAGCGCTGCTTTGAGCACACACCCTTATGAGATTTTGTCAGTTGGCGACTTTAAAGAGCATGCGCCCACAGTAGACCTTCTAAGTAGTGCTGCTGGACACCTAAGTGCTTGGTAGACCTTTCCCAGTACCAGTTAAGCACGTCCTCTCCTATTAGTACCTGTCGCAGCTCACAGGTGTCTCTCTCTGGGTATGTGCTTTCTTGGCAACCTAGTCAACTGCCCAGGTGATTTTATCAGGGCGGCACAAATCCGAATGCAAAAGCAGACTAAGATAGTATGTGTCATTCGTTATCCTTCATGAACACTGAGGCAAACACCCTTAACAATACATCAGCAAAACAAATGTGGCAATATATAAAAAGGGTCACCCAGCAGTTTCTCCTGAAATCCAAGGTTAGTTCCACATTGAAAATCATCTATATAAAATGCAAAATCATGTGACTACATTAATAGCTGCAAAAAAAGATTTTGACAAAATTCATCACCAATTTATGATAAACAAAAAACCCAAAACTTTCAACAAACTAATAATAGAATATTTTCTTAACATGTTTACAATAAAAGACATCAATGAAAAATAGAGCTAACATCACTTAAAGGTGAAGGTCTGACTTTTTCAGGAAGGTCAGGAAGGACGTTCTTTCTTTTCACCTTTAATGCCATAATTGAAATTCTAGCTAGAACAATAAGACAAGAAAAAGAAGTAAAATGCACACAATTTTGAAAGGAAGAGGGAAAACTGTCTTTATTTGCAGGCACTATGATTATCTATATAAAAAATACCATGGAATCTTTCAAAGAAAGCTCTCTGAAATAGAAGTGAAACTTCTGAAATAGAAGTGAAACTTCTGAAATAGAAGTGAAGCAAGTTTTCAGAATAGAGGGCATATATATTTTATATATATATATATATATATATATATATATATATATATATATAATTCTAAGCATGTACAAAAGCTCCTATGTTTTTATTTTTTAAAAGCACTACAAATTCTAGGACTAAAAAACAGGTCAATTTTTAAGTATTAAGTGGAGAGGAGAGAGTGTAATAAATAAGATGAAGTTAAGGAGAAAGGTGGGGATCTCTGAGCAGTGGAAGAATAGAGAGTTCATTGTGGAGTTTAATCTGGGGAGGGACTTGCTTCAGGCATGCTGACTGAAATGTGAAAAGTAAAATAGAAACAATTAAATTTGATCTGGAATAAACTCACAGGAGGCTCTTGCAAATCATTCAAGAAAAAAAAATAACAGTTCAGTCTCAGGCTATGGAGAAAGAGAAAAGCAAATTATAGCTAAGATACAGTTGGGAGATGTAATCAGTATAATTGGCTGTTGACAAAAGTGGAAGAGAGAGGAGAGGGGAGGCCAGGGCTGCTCCCAGATTTCCAGCTGCACAGGGGAAGGTGGGCCCTGAAGTGAAGCAGCTGTGCTGGCTTCAACCTCTGACTCACAAAACACCCTGGGGAAACAGCAGGCGTCATTGTTAGCTGCAACATAAAGTGTCATGCTGTCCAGAGAGTGGCAGTCTGCCTGGGTCAGTGTATCCTGGAATGTGACACTTACTAGGTCCTCCCTGGCAGCCACTGCCTTGGGCAGCAGCATAATGTCCATTGGCAGTGTTCATATTCCTTGATCACTTGCCCAGACATTTCCAGGACCAGAAAAATCATCCTCAAATTAGGCTATTGACACAATAGAGACAATAAGGACCTCTGAGTCATGACCATTTTCCTTTCTCCTATCTTCTCACAGGGTTCCATTAGGTCTCCTTTTGTGTTTTAAGCCCAGAATGGTGATTCATCCCTTTCTTCACTCTAGCCCTCAGTTGTCACAGGGAACCCCCTACCACCTATCAGCT
The DNA here is from genome assembly GCA_004026905.1 of Hystrix cristata. Taxonomy (NCBI): domain Eukaryota; kingdom Metazoa; phylum Chordata; class Mammalia; order Rodentia; family Hystricidae; genus Hystrix; species Hystrix cristata. Next base: position 16,797 of record PVJO010024169.1, read on the forward strand.
TCTTTTATGAAACTTGAACACATCAAACTGAAATTAGCCCCCTTTCCTGAGGAATCTGGGTCTTCCAAATACAAAAAACCAAAGGCGAGAGTGGCGCTATAATTTTATCTGGGTCTCTACCACTGAAGGTTCCACAAGGAGCTCCAAGTGTTTTATTTACTTACTCAACAAAGATTTTTAGATACCCACAACAGGGCAGTGTCTATGCTCAGAGCTGGGGATACAACTACAAATAAAAATAAAAGATTCCTGCTCTCATGAATCTTATATTTCTATAGTGAGGATTGTCTTGGTCAGCTTTCTTGTTGCTGAGACACAATAGCCAATACCAACAACTTGAAAGAAGAGGGGTTTCCACTGGCTCATAATTTCAGAGGATTCAGTCCATGGTCAACTGGCTCCAAGGAAGGAACATCATGGTAAAAGGACATGGTAGAGCAAAGCTCCTTAGTTCCTGGTAGTAGGGAACAGAACAGGGGAACAGTGCCAGAGAGAAAGAAGCAAAGGAACAAACACAGACCCCAGGGCCACACCTCCATGACCTAGTCAGATACACCCAGAAGTGTTCTCTGCCAGGTCCCCAGGTAGATCCCAAAGCCAATCAAGTTCACACTCTATCCTAATTGCCATAAGGACCATTAGAAAGCAAACAAATTAATACACCGTGATAAAATTTTGGATAAAATAAACAGAATGAAAGAAGCTAACTATGAGAGGATACTCATCAAGTATTTCTCCATGCATTTCTTTTTTGTTTGTTTATTTTGGTTTATTTGTTTTGCAATTCTTGAGTTTTTAATTAATAAAATAATATAATAAAAACACTAGCATAATATGTACATCAGTCTAAAAGCCCAAAATGCAGTTTTTAAAAAAAGTACTAGATGCATCTTCATTAAAATCAGAAATGAGACAGGACACTTAGAACAATCATGAAAATTAAAGGAAAGCATTTCTGAGGAAGTGACATTTAGGCCGAGATTTGGAGGGTGAGAATGAGTTTATCCTGTGTTCACTACACTACAAGTAAACCAATAAAAATAATCCTACTGCATATTTGTATGTTATTAGGGTGTATGGAGTGAATGGAGGTTACATGAGGGTAGAAGTGATGCTGTTGCTATAACTTATACATAAAGCTGCAGAAGGAATAATAACACTTTGAAGGCTACAAACTACAAATGCGATTGTATCTTTCACTCCTTTGGAAACTGACTTTCTCTCTAGTAAACCTTAAGGATCCTGGGGGAGACAAAGCTATGGATTGGATTGGCACTATGGAAGAAGAAATGAAAAGAGTGGGAATTATCATTCAAGAGAATCTCATAGCATTACAATAGACTAGAAAATGGGCATAGTTGAGAAAGAAAAGATTCTCTAAATGTTTAGCTCCTATGAAAACAGTCAAGGACTAGACCTAATGGACTATATCAATTAGGTGGAATGGAGGCTAAAGAAATATTTGCCTCTTCCTGTCCTAAGGGATGGTGGGACAGGAAGGAAGTGATGAAGAAAGAAGGCCAAGGTAGCATGGCACTCCTCTTCATATGTATCCAGTTTCCTAGAACTAAGTTGGATAGGCTGAGGCAAGACAGTAAGGAGTGAAGAATCTTTGTTCATTCCTTACTTGGGACTCCAAGAGAACTCTGTGCGTGACAGCCCTGGCCAATATGTGAAGAGGCCGTATAACGTACAGCATAGCCTCTCAAAATACCTATGGACCACTTGTTTTTTATTCTTTGTTTGCTTTTTTTTTTCAAAGTTTACTTTGTTCGCAGCCCTGCTACACTTTAATGAAATACACTAAAAATAAGTCAATAGGAAAAGGAAATGAAAAATGAAACAGGAAATACAACCCCAAGGTTTTTTATTAGATTCAACAGACATAAAAATACTATTGAATTGCTTTAAAAGTTTCCACATGACTCAACCAGACCCTGTTGCAAGATGAAACTCTAAGCCTGGCTGCAAGTTCAGCTTTTAAAATGCCTGGAGTCCCACTGGATGCTTGCCCTGGCTATGAAGCTATCTAGTTTCCAAACATCTTGACAGACTACGCAGGTAATCTTTGTGTGTCATCATCTAAGTGTTTCTGTATGAAAACACTTGGTGGGACCTCAGGACAGACTCCAGTGAAAGGAAGAAGGGACAAGAAGGGGAGATAACAACCCCAAGGACAGTAGAATTGCATTTTACAATGGGAAGCCACACACTTCTGCAGCCTCCCTAAATCACCAGGTGAGACTGTGATTTGTAGACATCTTCAGGATCCCCCACTAGCATGCTAACAGCCATCTTGCAAATAATTCCTCATCCACATACACAGAGCGAACAGCAAAGACCAGCTTTATGATTTTATTCCTGGTAGTGTATAGGCTTTCCATCTGGAAGTAGGTGGTAATAAGTAACAAAAACATGCATAATAGGATGGAGAAATATTCCAACTCTCCTGGGCTTATAAGTGGACCTGGCTCAATGCAATTACATTTTATATTTAGCACTGTTACTTTTGAGGAAAGGAGAACAAGAGGAGGAAGCCAGGTATGGTGGCGCATGTCTGTAATCCCAGCACTCAGGAGGCTGAGGCAGGAGGATTGCTGCAAGTTCAAGGCTGGCCTAGACTACAGAGTTCAAGACCACTATGGACTACACACCAAGACTATGTCTCAAAAAGGGGGAGGATGATGAAGAAGACAGACTGCCATTAAGAAGCCCTGGATAGGTGTGGTGGTGCACACCTGTAATCTCGGCACTTGGGAGGCTGAGGCAGGAGGATCACCATGAGTTTGAGGCCAACCTGGGCTATATAGTGAGTTCAAGGGCAGCCTGAACTACGTAGTAACACCTTGTCTCAAAAAAAAAAAAAAAAAAAAAGAAAAAGAAAAAAGAATCCCTTCATAAAGCTAACCATCGTTTACCCCCATTCGTGCTGGCTGGCTCCTCTCACTGCCTTCTTTCTCAGCCACAGATACCAGAGTTCTGGATTTTTCCAGCATTTATTTCACAGCCACCACCACTTGGAATTTCCAGGCCCACCAAACTTGTCTATGGAGGAGGACACAGCTGCCCCACATGCCCCTTTTTTTCTCATGAACCCAAGCAGCAGATCTGTTGTGAGTGATAAAGTAATCACAAAGATAACCTGTTCTAAAATGGGATCTTGTTCAGCTGCTGGTGATTACTGGGCTCTTGACACCAAGTGGAATAGGGTTTGTCACCTGAGATCTGCCCAGCCCTAACTTTCCTCTGGTAGCCTCCCTTCCGCCTGTAGAGGGCAATAATATCCAAAAGCCAATCAAGACAATGCGATAGTGTCCCTGTTGTTCTGAAATGGACTTTTTACATACCCGAGAACTTGTAGACTAGGCAATTACCAAGCTAATAAGCCACTAAGAAGTCTCGAATTTCATTTCTCTGGGCTTAATCACTGCCTGAACATGGAGCTCTTTGCCATGGGTTGTGGGCAAAGATGACCTAAAATCTAGAAGAAACTCCCCTACTTCATTTTGTTTGTTTGTTTTCTTAATTTTGTGGTTCTGATGACCTCACACAAGGTTGGCAAGCACTCTGGCCGACCAGCACCCACAACCCAACCTCCCCTACCTCCTCCACTTCAGCTCAGGAACTAGAGGTACAAGTAAGTCTTAGAATGGGACATTGCACCAAGCAACTTACTCGGCTTCAAAATTCTACCTTGCGTATTCTGCCACTACACCATCCTGCCTTGCTCCCTTGGACAGACCAGGCTCGGCGGGTAATCAGCTGGCTCAATCAAAGGTCTTTGGTGTTTGAAGGAGAGGAAGAAAAAGAAATGATAGAAACTTGACACACACATTTGCTCTGTGCAAAGCAACAGAAAATGTGTATGGACACATATCCTGAAATACCCTCAGCTCAACCATAACAGTTGTGAAACTTTGGACAGTTTATTCTGTTTCTCCAGTCCGTTTCTTCATCAGCAATACGAGGAATGCAGGAAGAACGGACCTGTCCTATGTGCTGTCAGATTTGCGGGACCAGAGGGCCCAGCAAACTGCACGGTACTTCCTCCCCTCACACTGCCAGCCTTCTACAAGGCCCCATCACGCAGGTCCCAGCAGAAGCCACAACTGCTCCAGCCCCCATGTCCTGCCAGCCAGACCGAGCTGCTGGCTTCCCAAACAGCTGCTCAGAGGCTCCGCATCAGGGAAAGTTAAAAATAATTGGATGAAAAAATAAATAAATAAAATGATTGGATGAATTTGGGCCAATGAGAAGCCACTTGACAAACTTTTTACTCTCCCTCCCTCCTAAACCTAATGGTCTGTTCTGAGACAAACACAATGGATCTCCACTGCCCCTCGGGAGATGTCCCACATGATGAGCAGCTGGCTATGTCTCTGTGAGGCAGTCACCCACTCAGTAACACGCAACCTTGTACTGACCTACTCTCTCCTCACTTCATTTCCCTTCATCTCTTACTCTTGCTGCACTGGAATTCCACTAGTATAAATAAAGCAATGGCGCATGAACTTAGAATGGGACATCGCACCACGCAACTTACTCAGCTTCAAAATTGGGATCAGGTTACCTGCCTATAATCCCAGCACTCGGAGCCTAAAGCAGGAGAATGGCCACAAGTTCAAGGCCAGCCTGGGCTACATGGTGAGTTCAAGATTAGCCCGAGCTACATAGTGAGATCATGTCCAAAAAAAAAAAAAAGACAAAAGGAATGTTCTGAACAGCAAATGAACTAGGGTATGGGAAAGCCATTTGTAAGCGCTCAAGTAAACAATATGCTCATGCTCATAAAAAGTCCATGAAGTTGCTGCTGAGATATTCATAAGACATTGTGATCAAGAAAGAAAGAGGCACTGATTCGGTGGGAGCAGTATGAGAAGAGAGAGAAATCCCAAAGAAAAGAGCTCCTGGAGAACAAAGACAGTGCCCAGGCCAACAAGAGAGGGGGATTTCAGGCAAAGCAGAGAAACAGCATCGCATAGGAGCCTGCAAAGGCATGGAAAGTGTCGAGCAGTACAGCAAGGAGCCAGGTCAGAAGAAAGGGCAGGCTCAATCCTGAAGCACCTTGCACAACACACTTGGGACTGCAGATTTTTTCTCAGTGGTACAAGAACTTCAGAGGAATAATGCCCTTTGTAAAGGGTCACTTTGTAAAAGTGATTACCCAGACACTGGTGTGGCCAGACCAGACAGAAAGGAATAGAAAGGAAGTAGGGAAAACAATCAGGAGGCTATTGTATCAGGACAGGAAATGACTGATGAGGGCTGATCTGAGGCAGCATTAGCAGCAATGCAAAAAAGGGGTGGACTGGAAGTAAAATCAGTCTTCATCCATGTGGAGCCCAAGTAAGAATAAAGCATCTAAGAAGTATCAACCTAAATAATAACGAGAGAGAGATTCTCCAAAGAATGATATTTATTTGGGAATGATAGAGCATTACAATGAGAATACACATGCCATAGTATAAACTGTGTGCATATTCAAAGAGGTTGAGGCAAGAGGAAGTTTTCAATGGCAAAAATCAGTGAGATTATACAAGATATTTTGAAACAGTAACAACAAGGGTAGTTCAAAGTTGAACAGACAGCTGCTGGGCAGATGTCCTCAACAGAAGTATTTCATGTGTAAGGTGGAAGTGGCCTTTGTGAGGGACGTGGTTCTAGCAGAGTCTTTTGTGATAGTAACCATCAAACTGTTGTGCATGAGAAGTCTTCCTTTATAACCTCCCACCTTTACTTCTTTGTTAGGGTTGATACAAGTGACTCCATTTTCTGACAACTTTCACAGAGGTTTTCGGATTTCAGATGTGAACGGTTTGACAGACAGCAGGGCTATTATGCATGACTGAAAATTAAGGACAGATATTTCCATACTTTTAGTGGTCAGGAATGGAATAATATACTGAATTTTACCAGTCAAAGAAACATCCATGTAGAGATGGCCCGCAAGCAGCTGAGATTTTGAAAATTACCCCTGAAGAGTTAGAAAAAGAGTGAAGGCAAAAATTCAAAAATATTAACAACTGAGAAATAAATGGTGCCCTTCCCCCAAAAAAAACTACACACATATGAGAAAGACAAGCAGAAGGACCCATCTAAACAGTAGAAGAGAAACCAAAAAAGATGAGTACTGGAGGTCAAGGAATGAGAGAGTTAAGTGGACATGAGTGGTCAACAGACAGTTCAAGTCAAATAAGAGCTAAAAAGTAGATATTGATAGCAACTAGGAAGCTATTGACGATCTCAACGAAAGAAGTTTGGTTGGGTGGCAGAAGAGGGAAATGGTCATCAATTCGTTGAGAAGTAAGTGAGAAACTCTCATTCATTGCTGGTGGGAGTACAAAATGGTACAGCCACTCTGGAAAAAGAGTTTACCTTTTACTTACAACACTAAACTTAATTTTACCACATGGTCTAGTGTCAAGCTCCTTGATATCTACCCAAATGATTGAAAATTCACATCTGCACAAAACCCGAAAATCAACTTGTATAGCAGCTTTATTCATAATTTTCAAAACTTGGAAGCAACCAAGATGGCCTTCAGCAGGTGAATGGATAAACTGCAATACATCCAGACAATGGAACAATATTTAGTGCTAAAAAGAAATGCACTATCAGGCTATGAAAAGACACAGAAGAATCTTAGATGTGCATTACTAAGTGAAAGAAACCAGTCTCAAAATGCTACATACTGTATGGTCCCAACGATATGAAACTCTGAACAAGGCAAAACTATGGATATTAAAAGAATTAAAACTGCCAGAAGGTAGTGAGGGATAAATAAGAAGACCATAGAAAAATATTCTGTACAATACTATAAAAATACTCTGCATGACACTGAAGTGATGAATACATGTCATTACACATTTGTCAAAAGCCACGGAATGTACAACATCAAGACTAAAGCCCAAATGTAAACGAAGGACTTTGGATGACAATGGACCAACCAGTGTAGGACCATTAAATATGCTGCCTTAGCACAGGATTTTGATAGTAGGGGAGGCTGTATAAATGGAGAGGCAGAGGATATATTATTTGAGAATCTCTGTTCCTTGTGCTCAATTTTGCTGTGATTCTAAGATGTTCTACAAAATCAAGACTATTTTTTGCTGGGTGTGGTGATATATATCGGTAATAGCAGAAACTTGGGAGGCTGAAGCAGGAGGACTGCAAGTTTAAGGCCAGCCTATTAGTTACTAAGCAAGATCCTGTGTCAAAGTAAAATTTAAGAAAAGGACTGGGAATGTAGTTCAGTGGTGGACCAATTCACCCAGCATGTGCAAGGCCCTGGGTTTGATCCCTAGCACCACCAAAAAATATTTTTTTCTTTAAAAAAAAAGTTAATGGGAAATGATAAGAAATCATAAACATATATAGAATTATAAGAAATTTGAATGTGAAAAATTTGAAACCTCAAAAAAAAGGAAAAATTGGGAACCTCTCAACTGATCTGCATAACACTTGCATATGGATTAAAAAAAAAAAGGATTCTAGAAGAGAATAAAACCTGGAATAGAGGTAGATGAGGATACAGGAGGAGAGGAATGGGAAGGGGACATTTAATGTACATCTTTTTTTTTTTTTTTCAGTGTTGGGGTTGAACCCCACACTGAGCTACATACCCAGCTCTTTTATTCTTATTTTTTTATTTTGGGACAGGACCTTGCTAAATCAATAAATTGTTCAGAGTGAGCTCAAACTCATGACCCTCCTGCCTCAGCCTCCCGGAGTACCGGAATTAATCTTTGGTTCCTAAATCACATGGATTTATTAATTATTTTAAAAATTAAATAGAACACATACTACGTGCTGGTAACATTTCTTGGTGTCTTGTAATATCTAGATTGGCAAATTCCCATTCTGTAGGAACCAAAATAAAACCTTGTAGATCAGAAATTATGACTTGGAAATCCCAGACAGCTTTGAGAGCTGATATGATTGACCTCATAAATACCAAAGACTGGGGCAGGGGTGGGGGAGTGCAACAGAAGGGAATTCCAGGGAAGCCGGTGGG
>PVJO010024170.1:0-24714 GCA_004026905.1 Hystrix cristata
TTTTTATAGTAATGATTTTGTCTTAAAAATCTATTATTAGTATAGGCATTCCAAGTCTCATTTCATTATTTTCATGGTGAGATTTCATTCTGATAGTTTGCTGTACTGCTTTAGACATAGTCTCCTTTAGCCTTTGAATGCATTTAAAACAGCTGATTTAAAGTCCTTATCTGGTAAGTCCATCTTTGTCTAGGAAGTCAGTGGCAGTTTGTATTGATTGCTTTTTTCTCATGTGTGGCTATACTTTCTTATTTCTTTGTGTGGCTTGTAATTTTTTTTTGAAAACCAGACATTGTAAATACTGTGGCAACTTTAGAAGTAAGATTCTCCTCACTCTGCTCCCCAAGGTTTATTGTTTGGTTGCATGTTGTCATTGTTACTTGTTTAGTAACTTTTGTGAACTAATTCTGTAAAGTCTGTGTTCTTTTTTTGTATGACCACTGACAGCTTTACCCAGTTAGCTTAGTGGTTACCTGATGATTTGACAACTTTCCTTAGGTGCTAAAACTAATGACTCACTTAGTGCTTGCTGAAGGCCTCTGTGTGCATGTTACAGTATACCTTGAATACTCAATTTGCAACTCTGCTTTAGCTTTCACTTTTTGCTTATTTCACTTAACTTGCTAACACCAAGTTGTCATTCACGTTTTCCCCAGTTGTACCAAAGATAACTTTTATAACTGTCTTATTTTAACCAGAATCCATTCAAGGACTACACATTACATTTGATTATTATAATCTCTTAGTCTCATTCATTATTTTAATTTTTTTATTATGACAATTCTTAAAAGTAGAAGGATATTACATAAAAACCATAATATCAATATCTCGATTCTACAATTGTAACATTTTGTCATGGATCCTTTATCTATATTTGGTGGCTATCTATAGTTTTTCCTGAGATACTTCATAGTAATATACAACTATCATTTTATCCCTTCATACTTAAGCATCTTCTAAGAATAAGGACACCTCTCTATGTGACCACACTAATTTTTTATGCTTAACAAATTTAATACCAGGTATGGGAGTACACACCTGAAATCCTAGGTACTTGGGAGGCTGAGGAAGGAAGATTACAAGTTTAAGGCAAGTCTGGGCAAGTTAATGAGACCCCGTCCCAAAGTAAACTGAAAATAAGAGTTTGGGATGTAGCAGTTGCCTAGAATGTTCAAGGACTTTGATCCCCCATACCATAAAACAAAACAAACTACAGACACAGTTATTCCCTAATGTCCTCTAACATCCAATTTGTAATTAGATTTTCCCAACTGTTCCTTCCAAATGTTTTTATAGCTTGAGTTTTTTCTCTCCAAAACCCAGGTCCAGTCAAGGAAGGGCTTTTTCCCAGCTTAAAAGAGCCACCATTTTCTTGCATTCATGTATTCCATGGCCAGGAATTTAGAAAGGGTACAGTGGGGACAGTTTATCTCTACTCCAGTCTCAGCTAGAAAAACTTTCAAGGCTGTGGGTAACCTGGTGACCAAGAGTTCGAATTATCTGAAGTCTCATTTACATGTTTAGTGCCTGGCCTGGGAGGACTCAAAGACTAAATGTACCAGCATGTGACCTCTTCATGTGACTAGCTTCCTTGCTGCCAGATGGCCTCAAAGTAATCATACTTCTTACGTGTCAGCTCAGGTCTCCAAGCGTGAGTGTTTCAGCAAAGCATGTGAAAACTGAAATTGCCATGCCTGAGCTGGCCTTAGCAGTCACACAGTGTCACTTCTATAGCACCTATGGTACGCATGGTGTTTGTTTTTCTTTTGAGACAAAAGATGTTAATGTAGGAGTTGTTTTTTCTAAACTAAAACATCAGTATTCAGGTTTAATTGCAGTGTTGGCACTTCGTGATAAATAACTGGGTTTTGGGTTGCAGTTTGGGCACTTATCTCTCAAAAGGTTTGCCATCAGTGGTCTATAGGTTACAAATGAGCCTGCTCAAATTCAGTGCTGGACACAGACTCTTTTCAATAGAAAAAGTTCTAAGGAACTTGAGGGCATATTTTGAAACTACCACATATACAAAGTTAAGGAGACCACAGTAAAAGATACCCAAGTACAATGACCCAAAATTATACATTAACATTTTTGTTAGATTTGCTTTAGATCATGTTTCAAATAAAATGTCATCTTTAAGGAAAGAACTTCAGCCTTCTGAGTTGCCTGATCTAGACTTTGCATATTGCTTATCCAGAAATTCTCCTTCATAATAAAAATAACCAACCAGGGAGCATTAAAATCTAGTTTGGCACCACCACCACAGCTGTTTTTTGTGACATTAGCTGTTCTCTTTAAAAATAGAATAGTACACTGCACTCCCAATATACCCAGCAGTGAAAATGAGCAGTTGTCAAGATTTTGTCATATTTCATTCATCTATCACTTTCTTCTTTTCATTGCTTTAAAGCAAACCTCAGATATTATGTCATTTCCCCCATGTATTTCAGTATGTATTTCTGAAAAATGTGGAGTTTCTCACATAACCGTAATCCTGTTACCATATGTAAGAAAATTAATAATTACCTAGTAATTCCTTCATGTTATCTAATTCTAAGCCCTAATCAAATTTTCTAATTTGTTGAACTATAAAAAGTATTTTTACAATGGATTTGTTTTAATCTGGATCTAAAAGATCCACATGGCATTTGACTGTTATGTCTTTTAAGTCTCTCTTAATCCAGAACAATTCCCTTTTAAGGGGTTAGGCAGTTTTCTTGTATAATTTTTGCTTGCTTTATTTTGGTATCATTTAACTTGTTCTCCTATTCCTGTGTTCCCTAAATAGTGGAAGTAAGGTGAATGACTTGCCTGATTTTAGCTCTTTAACAACTTTTCAGGTGAGACTGAATTTTCTATTGCATCACATCAAGAGGCACATGATGTCATGCTGTCACTATTAGCGTTACTAAAGTTAGTAGTTAGGTATACTAAGATAATGTGTTGATCTCCTGATCTTGCTATTGTGAAGTTAGGTTTTGTTCTTAAGACTAGCAAGTAGTTTGTGAATAATACTGTACTTTGGTTCCATGTGGATATCCAGTTCTCTATAAACAGTTTCGTTAGGGCTCAAAAACTCGTGAGTTTCTGATTCTGTCATTCCTTCTACATTCATTGGCTGGCATGCTTCTGTAAAGGAGAGCTGTCCCTCTCCTCTGGGGCTACTTGATTATCCTGAAATGTACTCCTTTTGAAAAGGTGGGATAAGTAACTGGTTTTTGATTTAATGTTGTTAAGGCCCTATAAGAGCTATACAAGAAGGTGTTCTTCAGGAATTCAGTCTGGTTGGTAGACAGAACACACATCAACATTAATGAGACAAGATGGTATGTGTTATTCTTTTTATCAAGTGACTCGTACAAATCATAAGTCAGAGGAAGGAAAAGTCAGTAGGACCAGAGGGGTCCTAAGGGTTTTGCAAGAGAGATTGCTATCAGCGTATCTTTAAAGATTGGGCAGGTTTTGAATAGGCAGACAAAAGCGAAGAGTATACTCTAGACTAGTGGTGGCGAACCTATGGCATGCATGCTGCAGTGCGCCATTTATTATCATTGAAAGTGCTGAAAGGTTCGCCATCACTGTGACACTATGGAAGATGAGGATGAATGCACATGGAGAGAGGAAGAGCTGTACATACTCTGGGGGGTTGTAATAAGGAAGACATTTGTCTGGAGAAGCTGAGAATATGAATGTTTTCACCTGTTTTCTGCTGCTGTAATATAATATCACAAACTGGGTAAATTCTAAATGATAGATGTTTATTTGGTTCATTGTTCTGGAAGTGGGGAAGTCCTAGTATGTTGCCTGCATCTGCAGAGGGCTTTGTGTGGCATCATCCCACGGCAGGAGGTATCACATGATGGAGGACAAGAATGACCATATGAACAAGCTGAAATTCCCCCATATATAGCTCAACCACCCCCATAGGAACAGCTAAGCCATTTATGAGGGCAATGCGTTACTTCCTAATACTGTTGAGTGGCAATTAAATTTCCAGATGAGTTTTGGAGAGGACATTAAGATGTTAACAGTGGATGTGGAAATAAGGGTAGGGAGGTAAGTAGGCCAAAAGCAAAAAACATGGACAATTTAAATGCCAGCTCAGGCATGTTAATTTTTTTTTTAATCTTTATCCTTTCATCAGGTGTGCTTTAGGTATTTGTAAATTAGCTTCTTATCTCATGGGAAGCAAAATCCGGCTTTGTGAAAAACTAGAAGTAGGAAGACCATTAAGTACCACCTTTGGGGAAGTTGCAGGTTGAGAATATGGTTGACCTACAGATAAATGTTTTAAAGACATTTAAACTCATCCTGATGAATCATCCTGACTTAAACTCATCCTGTTTCCCTTGTAGCCCGTGTGACTCCGACTCTACCCAAGCAGGACCGTCCTGTGCGTGAGGGGACCCGGGTGGCCTCCATTGAAACAGGCTTGGCTGCAGCAGCCGCAAAGCTGGCCCAGCAGGTGAATGTTCAGTGCCCAATCAGTAGTGCTGCTATTGATCTCTGTGGAGTGGATAACCTTTGATCGTTATCCTTGGTGGTATCCCATCCCCTCCTGTATGCTTTATATCCCAACTCAGTGTCAAATTACTACCATAGATTACACAGTTGGCATGATTTAGGATGAAACAAAATAATGGGATCGGAAAAAAGCCCTTGCTGATATCACTTGCCTTTCTGGGGATTTAAAAATCCCTCAGATGGGAAGGACCAGATCAGTCTTTTGCTCTCAGATGAAGTCCCAAGGAGGTTACTCAGCTGAGTACACATAAATTCTCAGCCACCCTCCAGTATTAAAAATTGATCTGTCTTTCTAATAAAAGAGGTTTCTCTTGTCTTCTTTATGAAATGTTGATCTTCACCCCCTGCGTCTCAAAAGAACATCAGCCATAGTTTTTTTGTCCTAAAGGGTCATCTTCACTAGACTCAATTTTACTTCTTAGCGTACATTTTACGAAGTTATTTAACATATGTAATGTACTCAGAAACCATAAGAGTGTTTGGAGGTGACTCTTCTGGTTCTTTCCTTATCAGTATCTCCTTAGGTCTTCATATCATGGATCTTAAGGTGTAGAGCAGTGGTGGTGAGCCTATGTCATGTGGGCCACAGCTGGTTGTTTGTTATCATTGCAAGCTCTGAAAGGTTCGCAATCACTGGTATAGAGTGTTATTGAGTAACTGCTTTATGTTAGGTATTTCCATGTACAATGTCTAATATGCCCAGTAGCCTTGTTCATTAGGTGATATTTTCATCATTTTATAGGTGAAGAAAATGAAACTCACTTTAAGTGACTAGTCCAGGATAAGACAGCCAGTAAATGGAGGAGACAAAATTCTTCTTAAGTTCAAATTTCACATTACTTGATATTTAAATAAAATGAAATAGTGAAATGTTATATATATATGTATATTTTGAGTAATTACATCCTATTTAAATTAAATAGAATGATTTTTTCATGTGATGTTATGTGGAGCTGTGTAGTTTCTTAGAAATGTCTTAGAAGCTGTTATTGTGAGCCATCAGAGACCAAGAAAGCCAGATGGCCCTTCTTTGATCAGAAAAGTTTCTCTGTTATGTATATCCCAGTGCCATGAAAGATGTAATTTGAACAAAAGGGTTTTACTGCTTTGAATAAATGAATAAGCTAATTAAAGGTGTGAAAACTACTCTTAGTGTCTTCTAAGGAGTAACTTGTATTTGGGTTGATCAGGGATTACCTTGAGGAAGAAGTTTTGAAACTGGGGAGGGTTTTACAGGCTAAGTTTCTAGTAAGGGACTGAGAAGCATTCCATGAAAAGGAAAATCTTCAATTCAACACACAAGGCCTTCTTGATTTGGTCTCTGAGTCACCTCTCTTTGCTGACCTCTTGCCAGCCATACTGTAATACAGTACTACTGGGTCACTCCATGTATTAGATTGTCTCATTCCTTTGTGCCTTTGCACAAGCTCTTCCTTCTGCTCATTGCAAATTGTGTCCTTGCCTATGCCATGTCTAACACCCCTTCATATCACCCACCGACACTTTCAGTGGACTTTCTCTATTCTTCCATAACATTCTTTCATGATATTTAAAATCATAAATTTATTTTTGTGTCCTTTATTAAACTATAAATGCTTGAAGAGTGGCAATATATCTAATTTAACTTGGTGTCCATACCATGGTACACAGTGTATTTATTCAGTGTTGGAGTAAATAAATAAGTGAATGAAGAGATTTGCCTGGCTTTGAATTCTAGCTCTTCCACTTAGACAAGTTACTTATTAAGGAGAGATATACACACACACATATGTGTGTGTGTGTGTGTGTGTGTGTATGTATCTCCTTAAATGATATACAGATATATAGATATTCCACCAAAAATGTATACATCAGGAAAATAAAAACCTTGTATAAATATTTTAATACTAAATTTATTGAGACATCATGAGGTTAATACAAATTACCTTTGGCCCTCCATAATTACAAAAGGTACTCAAAAGTGGTGGCCATTAGCTTCCAGACATTTATTAGTATGACAAACTGCTGAAGTGTGTATACATTTTTGGCACGTTTTCTCTCTCTCTCTCTCTCTCTGTCTTCCTCTCTATCTCCTCTCTCTTTCTATATGTATATGCTTATATATGCTCTTAGACTCATACTTGGTATAAAATAATAGTCCAGGCATATTAGCTTTCCATCATTGTCATTATGGATTGCTAGGTATAAGTGCCTAGACTGTTGAAAACCATAAATGTCAGGCCAGGGAGTTTGGACTTGGGTGGGGACTGGCTAATAGCTTTTGAACAAGGAAATTGCCAAGGTGTAAGTGGTCCTATTACAGTACAGTCTAGTCATGTACACAAGCATCTGGATAAATTATATGTGAAAGATTGGCAGTAAAAGTAGAAAAATTTAAGCTGTGTAATCTAGATATGAAGAGATAATATCTGGAGTCAGGGAGAAAGGGGGATGGAAATGCCATTCCCGGTATGGGTGAATAATTGTATGGCTGAGAAAAGATGCTGAAGCCAAATGGCTTGGGTCTGAATCCCAGCTTAGCTACTTACACTCTTGTAACTTTGGGAAAAGAATCTTTGCCACAGATTCTCCGTCCTTAAAATGAGATTTTAATTCTTATTTCTCAAATTCTTACTAAGTATTAAATGAGTAATTATATAGCAGTGCTTGGCATATATTACTAATGTTATTATTCTTGTCCCCCAGAAATTGTTACAGTAGCCAAAGCCTGTCAGATCCTCTGAAGGCAGAACTAGGCTCGTGTTACTAAGAGAAGGCAAAGAAATGTAATCACTGAATTGGTCCGTGTGGCCGTGTAACATTTAAGAAGGTGAAGTTGTTCACATGCTCTCAGCACTACCTTTCCAGGTTCTCAGGGCTCCAAATGCCTACTATACAGGTACCTACTATACAATGGATAGTAGATCCACAGAGCAATGAATGGATAGAATCCAAAATATTGGGAGAAGTGATTCATTCTTCTCATCCATAATTGAGGTTTTTAGACCCGGTGGCCTAAAAGATTATCCTATATAACAAGAAAAAGATGATTAAGAGGAAGAAAAACCATTGTAAGAAATAAAGAATAATAATTTACCGTTGTTGAGTTCCTACTATGCTCTGTGATTTTACATCTTTATTTTAATCTTTCTAACAACCATGAAGAGCAGATTTTACATGAGGCTGCTGAGACCAAAGTCATTCAATTTAGGGAGCACAATATTTGATTTCAACTCAGAATTATCTCTTCACAAAGCTAATAATCTTCCTACTCTCAGATGTTCCATTTTGAGAAGATTGCAGGGTGTGTCTTCCGATAGACCTGGTTAAATACAGGATCCAACTACTTTTCAGCTGTGAGGCTTTGAGTTCAAATTGCACCTTGAGGGGCTGGGGATTTAGCTCAAGTGGTAGAGTGCATGCCTAGCAAATACAAGATCCTGAGTTTGATCGCCAGCACACCCCCCCCCCCGCCAAAAGGATGAAAACAAATTATACCTTGGTTTTCTTGTAAAATGAGAATTTTCCTTTTTAGGGCTATTATGAGGATTAAATAAGATAATACTTACAAATTGCCTCAGCTGCAGATGTAAATTTAGTTGTTATATGGTCCACCTCATTAATGGCAATGTTAGGATCAAAACTGAGGTTTCCAAACTCCTTTATAGATCTCTTGCCACTGTACTGGTAAGTGACCACAATGAATTAAGGACGAGTGGTACCAAAGGGATCACCTCGGGTGCTGGAAGCTTTGTATGTTACATGTATGACCTGGCTAGACTTGCTAGGGGTAGGGAGGGGAGTGGCAGGTTGTAGAACTATACTGACCATTGTCTTGTTCCTTTTTGGGAAAATTGTCTTCTTCACTCCTGAATCTCCTCTTACACATGGCTTGTGTTTCAGGAGCTACAGAAAGCCCAAAAGAAAAAATACATCAAGAAGAAGCCTTTGCTGAAGGAAGTAGAACAGCCTCGCCCTCAAGACTCCAATCTCAGTGTGACGGTCCCAGCCCCAGGAGTCACTGCTACACCTCACCCTCCCACTTCTTCCTCACCCTTGCCGCCTCCTGAGCCTAAACAAGATGCTCTGTCCGGAAGTCTTGCTGACCATGAGTATACTGCTCGTCCTAATGCCTTTGGAATGGCCCAAGCAAACCGCAGCACCACACCCATGGCTCCCGGTGTCTTCTTGACCCAGAGGCGCCCTTCTGTCAGCTCTCAGAGCAATCAGACAGGACAAGGTACAGTGAACATATCATGGTAGAAATGAAGACTCTTAGGGCCACCTTGTCCAAACCCTGGGTGCTTTAGTAGATGAGAATACCAGGGAAGGACGCTGAAGGTCAACCTCAGGTCCTTGGACTTGATCCCCTGGGCATGAAGAGACAGTAACTGATTTTTAAGTAGAGACAAGATTAGGTTTAGGTTTTAAAAAATGTTTTTGATGGGCAGAGTGGAGGGTGATCTGTTGGAGGTGAGAAATCTAGGAAGGAGGCACATACATAGGTACAGGTGGGAATGAAGTGATGCTGGAGCTGTGGCAGAGTTAATGGAGAGGGAGGGAGTAAACTGATTAAATATGGAGACAGTCAAATAGGACATGGTGAGTGATTTGATGTGGGGAGAAGGAGGCAAGGGCAAATTAGGGGTCTCAAGCCCTCCTTTCCCCTGACTTTGTCCCTTAAAGCCCAGTCCTCTATAGAGTACATAGTTCAAGGGTGCTGACATTGGTATGATGTTAGGGGTTGGTGAAGATAGGGGTTTCTAATGAAACAAGGCACAATATCAAGGACACTGGGCTATAATCACTAATGCAGTACCTGTCCCACCCTGGTAGTCATGATGACCTTAAGGATGTGGAAGCATATATGCTTCCCTGCAGAATTTTGGGAGGAAAATGATTGGGACCAAAGAAATCACTGGGGAAACAGAACTAGACAAACTATAACCAGGGAGTGTACAGCTGCCACAAGTGAGAGGAGGAAAAGCCAAGGCATGTGGTACGGGATGGTAGTTAAGGAAGGCTTCCAACCCAATATAGTCTAAGGGCGAAGAAAGTTTGTGGGGAAAGAAACAGAGGAGGGGAGAAACAGAGGCCTCAGGACAGTTGGTGATGGAGTTAATGTTGAACCCCTTGCCATCCCTATGCTTACTTTTTCCTTACAGGAAAGCGTCCTAAAAAGGGCCTGGCCACAGCAAAGCAGAGACTTGGCCGTATCCTGAAAATCCACAGAAATGGCAAACTACTTTTGTGAGCCAAGCCCCCTGTGTCCCAGCCTTCCCTTTCACCCCCATTGCCTTCTCCATTGTCAACTCTTGGGGCAGTCCTGGATCCTGTCTGCCCCAGACAAGGTGCTGAGGTGCATTGTCCTGCTTTCTTGGGACTGACCAAAGGCATGGACCCCTCCACCGATTTCCCTCAATTTCCTTTCCCATACCTGCTATGATCATCTTGCCTTCCTTTTCCATACCCATGAGTAGCATGTAAATGGGAGAGGTTTCCAACTGATAACAGCTCACTTTTCTGCTCCTCTAATCCATTTCCCTCTTACCTGCCTTGTCTGTCCTTTACTATCCATCACCCCTCCTCCCCCAAGCTGGAAGGCAGGATGAGGAGAAGCAAGAAGATAGCATGGGCTCCTCATTATTTTCCTGGTCATGTAGTGGGAGGTCCAGTGCTCAATACTTTCTGCAACTCCAGCCCTGTCTCTAGAAGCCTGCCCACTTCTACCTATTCTTGCCTCCCCTTCTGCCCTCCGGTTCAGTGGATGTGCCCCACCTCCAGATTCGTTCCCGGAAGAAGGCAATGGTCTCTGCCCTCTCTTGCCAAATACTTCATGGAAAAAAAGAGGGCCTGGAGTCTCCTTACTTCCCCACTGTGGGCCATTTATGGAGGTGGCCTAGAAAGGCTGACTTCATTTATCTTTGGAAAGAAAGGAGATTCCTGTCACTTTTTGAGGCGAGGAGAGGACAGACATCCAGTCTTTTAACCATAACTTTTTTTTAGCTCATTGGAGGAAACTACTTTTGGCTGGCTATACATGAAGCCCCTTGTCCCAGAGTGAATTCCTGGGATCTGCCTGGATTTTGAGGTCCTGCATAGCATTATGTGGCTCTTACTGGGCTCCAGCAGGTGAAAAGCTATCTCCCAGAAACCAGAAATCATCTGCCACTGAAGCACCCTGGCCCTATAGCCTGCTTCCTCCATCTGTGTCATGGAAGACAGCCTGGACCTTTTGGAGAGGGTGTGGCAGGACAGCCTACTCCTAGGTCCTCCTGTCAGAAACCTCCATGCTTGTTTCCCCACCTGAAGTCTGGGTCTGAAGAAGACCTCAGGACTTGTGTCTTTAGTCCTGGGCCTTTGTACTTCAGACCTCAAATCAATGTTCAGGTAGAGTCTGGATGGCCATTCATGAGCCCAAGCCCAGGAGAAGAGATGCCCATCTGTGAAGGAGCAGACCATCTGATCTGCCCTTCCCCTCTCTTTCCTTTGTAGATTATCTCCATTGTCCAGACACTGCTCCCCTCTTCCCTCTTGTCTTGCCTCACTGGCAATCTGGACTTGTGGAGAATGTTTCTTCCTCCAACTCATTTTGGCACTGCCAAAACGGCATGTATCATTGTCCTCTACCCTCTCCTCCAGCCTCACCCCAGCTTGCCTAGTGCTTCTGGGGAGGTTTTACAGCTACCATCCAAGCCACAGGGAATTTATGAGACTTCCTTTGTCTTCTTTGCATCTGTAGTTTGTCTTTCTCCATAGTCCCACCTCTAATGTCTTTCCTTGGAATCAGGAGTCCCTTAGACCATTTGTTTTTTCTACCTTGGGGACCCCAGGTGCCAAGCAGTCCACCATCTAGTCACACCAATGGCAAAAAGCCTTGCTACCTCCCCCCTAGTATGTGAGGTCCCTATTCTCCTTCCCTCCATTTCTACCCAGCTTTGCTTATCTTGGGGATTTCAAGGCAGCAGAGGGTAGTGAGGGGAGGGCAGGAGAAGCCTCTGTTCCTCTGTAGGCAACTGCCTGACTAGATACTGACTGCTGTCACCAAGACCAGGTCCCCAGCCCTTTTGCCCATTAACATCCCCTCTTGATCTTTCAAAGGCAGCTAATTGCTAACAAATCCACCTGATTCTGGGCCTCTTTCCCTTCTGTTTCTCTGTTAGAAGTTTCTGTGGAGATGAAACCCAGCCTCCATTTGCCTGGGTTCATTTAGTTTAGTTGGGTTCTTGGAGCCTCCTGTTTGTTGTTTTGTGTTGTTTCCAATGAAAAGCAAGTTTACCCTCAGAATTATGCTTTTCCAAAGAGGCTTGTGTTTTTTTGTTTTGTTTTGTTTTGTTTTTTTGATGTTTCAGGTTCTAAGTGAAGTGAGTTGGGGAGGGGTCGGAAGTGGTAGTAACCAAGGTTTAGAACATGGTGAGATAGTTACCTCTGATCTTCAATCCCCAGCAGAGACCTGGGGGAAGGATAGGGGACAGGGAGAAAGGATTTCTATTCACCTTTAATATATTTTTACAAAAAAGCAAACAATGTAAAAACAAACCCACCGCTTCTGTACATGTCTAAATATATTTTTAGAAGTGGGTAGGATTGTGACTTTCTGATGCAGGGCCTTTTTATAAATAGGTTAGAGTAGCATCATTCAGACTTCTCTGTTGTTTTTTTCCCCTGTTTTTTTCTTATGTTGTGTTACTAATGTAATTTATATTTTTTTTAGATTCTCCCTTTCCTATAGAGATAAAAGTGATTTATCTTGGCAGTTGCTTTTCTTGGTATTATTTGTGTGTGTGTGTGTGTGTGTGTGTGTGGGTGGGTGTGTATGGGTGTGTGTGGGTGTGGTGGTGTGGCGGCGTGGAGTCCAGGAATGACACTTTCTCTTTGTCCCTCAGTATATTGTCAGTGGCCTTTCCCTGGTGCCCAGCCTTATATCCGAGGCGGGAAAGTGACAGGATCCCTGCCCACACAATTCACACACCTCAGGATACAGTTCAGATACCTGTAGCAGAAAATCAGAAGCACAGTGTGCAGAAGAGAGGACAACAATTCAAAAGAGCCTGACAAGTTTGATGGGAAGGTTTTCCATACCTTCCATGGACCGTTTTTACTGACTACACCTATGTCATATTCCTGTGGCTGTGGGATTTTTTTTTTTTTCCTTTCTCTCTGGCATTTCCAGGCATTTGTAGTACTGTGCCTAGGGACAGTGCAAGTTATGTAATATAATTATCAGAGCTAACACATGCTCATTTTTTTGTGCCAGTCACTGTTCTTAGTGCTTTATGTATATTGACTTGTTTCATTCTGCCAGTGATAAACAGGCAAAGTAACTTTCCAGCATCACACAGTATGTTCTGGCACTAGCCTAGTTCTAGAATCTCTGTTCTTACCGCCTATTCTGTCCCCCTCTCACTGATAACTATGACCATTTTATTAAGTAACTTTGGGTTGCTGGGCATTGGATTAGAGATTTTACTTAGTATATGTCATTTAGTCTCTACTGACAATCCCATGAGATAATTAACCCTATTTTTAATTTAAGAAGAAGCTTGCCAGTGGTCTTTCATAGCATCTGCCCAATTCCAAAACTTATATTCTTTCCCTTTTACTCCATTAGAAAATCTAAGGCTGTCACACAACAGATATTTATTGAGCACTTGTATGCAAGGTGCAATGTGGAGAGTTGTGTCCTTAGGAGAGCCACTGGGATTGGTAGCCTCACGTTCAAATTCACCACCACCCTCTTTGTGACTCAGGGAAGGCTGATTTACTCTCTCTGGGTCACCTGTAAAAGAAAGAGTTTGAACCCAATCAAGATTTCTCCCTTCTGGGGAACCTGCTTCTTTGAAGCTGGGCTAAGGCTAGCTGGGTTCGCCACCTACTGATTGAATGACCTCTTCTAGTTCACACAATCTGAGTCTCAGTATCAGGCAAAGTTTGGATAAAGAAATTCATTTCTGGTGCACAAGGGACTGCATCTCCTGGTAGAAAGGATAGAGAAAGCTACTTGGGAGGTTGAAACAGGAGGATCACAAGTTCAAGGCCAGCTTGGATAATTTAGTGAGGACCTGTATCAAAAGAAGGGCTGGGGATGTAGCTTAGTGGTGGAGGGCTTGTCTAGCATGTATGATGCCTTGGGTTCAATCCCTAGTACCTTAAAAAAAGATAAAGACTTCTGAGTCTTTTCAGGACTGGTCAGCTGGGTTCTTTTTGTCAGCAGCTCCCATCTTTCTCTGTGAAGGGATAAAGCACTGTCTCCAGCCTCAGCTTAGAAGATAAGCTAGAGTTTCATTCACCTTACTTCCTAGTGCAGGCAGGAAGTACCAGCATATCAGAGGCAGCTGTCTGTCTAAAATTTGAGAGGAGAACAAGGCACCTAAATTCCGTCTTCCCTCTTTCTGGAGCAGAGTGGAAAGTTCATGGGACTTATTGCTAAGTCATTGTCTTTTTCAATGACTAACCAGGTAATCTGGGGGAGTTTCTTAGTCCATTTGGTGTTGCTACAACTATTTGAGACTGGGTAGTTTATAAAGAAAAGACTGGTGTGGTGGTGCATGCCTGTAATCCCAGCACTCTGGGAGGCTGAGGCAGGAGGATCATAGATTTGAGCTCAGCCTAGGCAATGTAGTGGCTTAGTGAAACCTGTCTCAAAATTAATAAGAGCTGGGGATGCAGTTCAGTGCGAAGGCTCTGGGTACAATCCCCAGCACCAGTTTATTTTGGTTTATGGTTCTGGAAGCTGGAAAAATTGAGATTAAATGACCATTTGGTCAGGGCCACATAGTGCTGTATCTCATGATAGAAAAGACCAGCCGGTGTAAGAGCACATGAGTGAGAATGAGAGTTGATGCCAGACTTGCTTTATAACCTGTTCATGAGTGAACTAATCCAGTTTCAATAGAACCAACCTAATCTCTTGACAAAGACATTTGTGCATTCATCGAGGTGCTTCCTTCATGACCCAATCACCTCCCAAAGGACCTACCTCCCAAAACTCATACTGGTGACCAAATTTCAGCATGAATTTTGGCAGGGACAAACCACGTGGAAACAGCAGCGAGACTGTTTGTCAGGGTCAGAGTTTCTACATTTGCCAAATGGAATTATCTCAACTATGTAGCCCTCTGTAAACTTTGTTGTCTCTAAATTCTGGGTGCTGTTGATTTCCAAATTGAATCCTATAGCCCCCACTGGTCCTGAGTCTATATCCCCATTTCTGCTTACTCATATATTCCCCGGCCTCAAGTACACAGGTCCCTCCATCAGGACCCTGTTCATATACCAAGTAATTGAAATAGCACTTGCACAGGGATAGTGCAGCACTGGGCTAGAGATGAGCATGGGATATTGAGCAGAGGATCCATCCAAGAGAGAAGTAAGGAGTTCAAGGGAGTCTTCCTGTTGGGTGGTGTGTAAGGTGAATGAGGAGAAATAATTAGCCAGTCAGGCAAAGAATAATGGGAAGACTATTCCAAGCCAAGGCAATATCCTGAGTGAAAACAGGTGAGGAGAAAGATGTGCATGTAGAGAAGAGCAAGTGATTTAGTATAATTGCAACTGTGATTTTCTTTGGGGAGGAGGTGCATAAGCAGAATCTCCAAGAGGGAATGAGTAGTTTGAAAAGGCAGCCATAATTGATTCATTTTTAGACAAAATACATATTTTAAAACCTCAGCCAGGCGTAGTGGCACATGCCTGTAGGATCACGAGTTCAAGCCCAGCCTGGGCAACTCAGTGACTTAGAAAAACCCTGTCTCAAAATAACATAAGATGGGCTGGGGATGTAGCTCACTACAAAGATCCTAGGTTCAATCCCCAGTAGAGAAAGAAAGTATAAAAAGTCAGATAATAGAGAATAATTTAGACATTTGTCGAAAGACCTGACTTTATGCCATGAATGACAGAGAAGCATTAAAAAGGTTTTAAGCAGATAATGGCATGAACCAGCTTGCTGTTACAAAGGATCCCTTTGGGGTTGGTTGGGGCTGAGGGGTGGATACCGAAGCAGGGAGACCAGTGAGAAAGTTACTGCCGGGAGGGATGAGGAGGGCACCAGCTTATCTAATGCCCCATCAAAATGGCATCTCCCTGAGGAAGCCTTTATAAAACAGTCAAAACAACACTTACCTTTAACTAGACTTCCTACTCCCATAAAGGGCAGAAATCCCAGACCATTTTCAGGAGTCAGAACTCGGGTCAGCCACTTGCACAATCCAAGAGACAGAAGGTGGACTCTTCATCCCCTTCTCAGTTTTTAATCTCTTAAAATAACTCCCTTTGGGAAGCCCTCTCATTTTCCATAGGACCACATAATATAATGCCAGAACACTCACCAGTGAATGTGGTAAGAGATAGAATACCGATTTTAGATTTTCCTTCTCAGGAGTCAAGTCTTCCCCACATTATACAGCTTTTCAGGAGTATCTCCAAAGTTCTGTTTTCATCATTCCCTCCTGCTTAAGAACATTCCATGGCTTCCCTTTGCTTATTACATCCTTCAGATCTCAAGGCCTCCCAGAACCTGGCCCCACCTGGAGACAGTAGGCTGTGGTGGAAGGGAATGTGCCTGGGAGTTGAGAAGATCAGTGATTTAATTCCACCATTGCCACTTATGTGACCTTCAAACTATTTCATATTTCCTTGGCTTGTGTTCATCATCTGCAAAATGAAGATATAACCATGACCTCATGGGGTTATTGGGAGGAGTTACAGTAACTGATGTTTTTAAAGAATTCAATATCTGGCACTCAAGTGATCAGTGAGTGTAGTTTAACTTTTCCTAGTAAAATTTGTCCAACAAACCCTATAATGTAATTGAAAACAGCCGAGAAAATAAGCCTTTAAAGGAATTGGGGAGATTATTTCAAACAGGCAGGAAATTGGGTTGACTTCATGAGGAGGGTGGTGTTTGAAACATAACGGGAGATGGCTAGATCAATAGGGGTAGTAGACCTTAAACTGTAGGGGAGACACAAAGTTGTTGGAAACTGCCAGTATCATCCATCCACTATCAGTGGTTCAGTGGCTTGTCAGAGCTTCTTGCGTTACGTCTATTGCATGATTCTCAAGGACCATGTGGTTTAGTACAGACATGGAAAACACTATGTTGGGATAAATAGTGTGTTAACAGTAAGTACAGAGTGCTGTGACAACATAAAGGAACAAAACCCAACCCAGTCTGAGGAACAAGAAAGGCTTCTGGGAAGAGGTGACACTTGAGTTGACTTTTGAAGACTATTCTCTGGGTAAGAGAAGGTACAAAGATGAATTGGAATAGAGAATTCCAAGCAAAAGGGAGTACATAAGCAAAAGTAGAGTTGTGAAGAAGAATGATATGTGAATGGTATTATAAGCTCTTAAATTGAACTGGGGTACAGGCTGTAGTAAGTTAGTGTTGGAGAAACCAAAGAGGTAGGTGGGGACTAGATTATAGAGGTGTGTGTGTTAGCTTTTTGCTGTGGCAAAGTACCTGAGAAAAATCAATTTAAACAAAGGTTTATTTTGGCTGACAGTCCCTGATTGCTTGACGCCATCACTTCAGGCCTATGGCAAGGTGGTACATCATTCATGGTGGAAGCACATGACAGAGAAAAAACCTGTTCACTTCATGGTGACTGGGAAAGAGAGGAGGGGGCCAATTCCCCTTTAAAAGCATGCCCCAGTGACCTAACTTCTGCCATCATGCCCTATCTCCTATAGATTTCATTACCTCCCAATAAGTGTCATAGTCTTGTTGTGACCAAGCCTTTAACAAATATGATCCAAATTATTAACAATCCGATTGGTGTTTCAAAATATTCTCTGGGCTGGGGATTTAGCTCAGTGGTTAGAGTGCTTGCCTAGCAAACACAAGGTCCTGAATTCGATCCCTGGCACCAAAAATAAATAAATAAATAAATAAATAAATAAATAAATAAATAAAATTTATACACACACACACACACACACACATTTTTTCATTCATTCATTCTGTGGCAATCCTTGCAATGGAGAGAGCCTGAAATGTGCCAGCGGAGAAGCCAGGGTGAAGGTGGTTATAAGATTGTGGTTAACATGTAACACTTTCAAGGGTACATCCCCAGTGAACTAAAGACCTCCCAGTAATCCCCATCTCATGAAAGTTCTGCTACCTTCCAATAGCGCTCCAGGCTGGGGACCAAGCATTTAACACATGTACCTTTGCGGGTGGAGAGAAGAGGAGACTCTCATGTCAGTCAATCAGGGCTCTTCCTCTCTTACAGAGTAGGACTTAAATTTGAAAAGATGGGATTTGGAATATGTGAAAATAGGTGTCCTACACTGAGGCAACCTGTGTGGCTCCCTCTACAATAAAGATGTAAGGGCAGATATACAAGCATTGGTAGATAAGCTTGGATGGATGCCCTCCAGTCTCCCTGCTTTCTCCCAACTAAGCCTCATCTCTATGGGATGAACGAACGAAACGAAGCAGAGGAGACTAGTGAAGGGACTGTTGGACCATTTTGAGGTCGGGGATTTAATTTGCCTAGCAGCTCAGAGCCCTGAGTTTGAGCCCCAGCAACCCCCTCCAAAAGCATAGTGTAGCAACATTGAATGTTAAATTGTACCACAGTCAGTGCTATAACTGTTACATTGTACCATAGTCAATGAGGGGAGGAAGAAAAGTGAAGCACAATAACACAAAAGTGCCCTAAGGGTTTGAGGGGTGTGTATGTGTGTGTGAGAGACAGAAACAAACAGAGACAGACAGACACAAAAATTGGGTGTGTGTGAGAGAGACAGAGATAAAGAGACAGAAATTAGGAGCTGAGAGGAAAGGGCATTTAGCAGGCATGAAAAATTTCCTGGAGGTGAGATAAGAAGTATTGGAGGATGGTGATTTTGATAATCAGTGTGGTAAACACTGATTATCAAATGGTAAATGTCTAGAAGTATGTGAGTGGTAAACATAAAGATATTTTCATTTGCAAGTAACAGAAAATGCAAGTGAAGATGGGATGCTGGCTTGTATAATTAAAATGTCTAGAGGTATGTGAGTACTGGGCACAATTTGATTAGAGTTTGTGTATGTCAACTTTCAGAATATTTCTTCAAGGTCACAAGATGGTTGCCTGCAACAAATGGAGACATGCTTATTTCCTACAATCATTTTTCAAAAGATCTGAGTTTTGTGCTAGTTGAACTATACCTGACTTGATCCCTGTGGCCCAAGAAGGCCATATACTGATTGACATAGACCTGGATCGTATAGTACAATCATTGTGGTGAAAAAGTATCCTCTAGGCTGGGAGTGAGATCATCCCAAAGAACCACATGAATTCTACACAATGCTTCCACTTGTGCTTATTTGCCATCTAAATATTAGATTTGATGAAGTGTCCATTAAAGCCTTTTGATATTTTTTAACTTGGTTGTGTTCTGTGGTTGAGTGTTGAGAATTTTTTGTATATTTGTATCATAAACACAAATCCTTTGTTAGATATGCAATCTGCAAATATTTCTCCCTGTCTACATGTTCGCAGTACATAATGATCAAATTCCTCATGGGGAATTGGTACATGTACATAACGCATCTCAATTCTTTTTTTTATCCCCTGCTCCACTAATAACTCCCTCCTCCATCTCTTGGTTCATGTTACACATGCAAAAGATCTATCTCCCTATTTCCTATTATTTTTTATTTTGCTCTTTATATTTTGGGGTTTTCATATAAAGAGAAACTGCAATATTTAAGCTTGTGTGTTTGATTTATTTCAGTTATCATTATTTTCTTAAAGTGCATTCATTTTCCTTCACATGACTCAGGTTTATCATTTATGTCAGAGTAGTACTCCATTGGGTGTAAATACCACATTTTCTTCATCTGTTGATGGACATATAGGCTGCTACCAAGCTTTAGCTACTGGTATTATGAATTATACTTCTAAAAACATGGGTATGCATGTATCACTGTAATATGTCTTTAACTCTTGGGAAAGATTCCTAGAAGGGGAATAGCTGGGTCTAAGTGAATTTCTAGTTTTAGTTTTTGGAGGAATCTCCATACTGATTCCCATAGCAGTTGTACTAGTTTACATTCCCAACAATAATGTAGAAGGGTTCCTTTTTCCATGCAACCTCACCCAACATTTGTTATTATTTGATTTCTTGATGAGAGCCATTCTTTCTGGAGTAAGATGCAATCTCAGTGTTGTTTTAATTTGCATTTCTCTAATGGCCAGTGATGTCGCACATTTTTTTCATGTATTTATTGACCACTTGTACTTTTCTGAGAAGGGTCTATTTCATTTGCCCATTTTTGGATTGAGTCTTTTATTTTGGGGGAGGTCTAATTTTTTTGAGGTCTTTATATTTTAGATATTAGTCCTCTGTCTGAGGAATAGCTAGCACTTTTTTTTTTTTGGCCATTTTGTAAATTATCTCTTCCATCTCTTCATTGTTTTCCTGAACTGTGCAGACCTTTTAAATTTGATATCCCATTTGCTGATTCTTGGTAGTATTTGTTTTGCCACGGGGGTTCTGTTCATAAAGTCCTTGCCTATGCCTATGTCTTCAAGAGTTTTACCTACTTTATCTTCCAGAAGATTGTTTCTGTTTTAACATTTAGATCTTTGATCCTTTTTTATTTTAGTTTAGTATGTGGTGAGATACATGGGTGTAGATTGAATTTTCTGCATGTACATAGCCAGTTGTCCTAGCACCATTTATTATAAATGCTATCTTTGCTCAAGTGTATGGTTTTGGCCCATTTTTCAAAGACCAGATAGCTGAATGTGCCTGACATAGTTTCTTTGTGGGGGGAGGTGCTAGGGATTGAACTCAGGGCCTTGTGCTTGCTAGGCAAGCACTCTGACCACTGAGCTAAATCCCCAACCCCCTGACATAGTTTTTATATCCTCTATTTAGTTGCATTGATCTGCATTACATCTTTGCGCCAGTACCATGATGTTTTTATCATTGTAGCTTTGAAATATAACTTCAAATCAGGATTGCAATGCCTCCTGCGTTGCTTTTGTTACTCAGGATTGCTTTTGCTATTCTGGGTCTCTTTTACTTTGATATCAATTTTAAGATTGTTCTATTTCTATGTGGAATGCTGTTGGTATTTTAATTGAAATTATATTAAATCTATATACTGAATTTGGGAGTATGGGCATTTTGGCAATGTCGGTTCTACCTATCCAGGAACAGGAGACATCTTTCCTTTTTTTTGATGTCTTCTTCAATCTTCTTTTTGGAGTCCTATAGTTTTCATTGTAGAGGTCTTTCACTTCCTTAATTAGGTTAAATCCCAGGTGTTTAATTCTTCTTGATGCTATTGTGAATGGTATTGTTTTCCTAATTTCTTTCTCCTAAATATATATCTCAGTTTTGGAAGTATGGCCATTTTGACTGTATTAGTTCTGCCTAAACAGGAACAGGGAGTATCTTTCCATTTTTTAATGTACTCTGCAATTTCCTTTTTCAGGAGACTGTAGTTTTTGTTATAGAGGTCTTTCACTTCCTTGGTTAGGTTAATTCTTAAGTGTTTGATTTTTCTTTCTTTTTTTTTTTTTTGTGGTGCTGGGGATCTAACTCAGGCCCTTGTGCTTACAAGGCAAGCACTCTAATCACTGAGCTAAATCCCCAGCCCAGGTAAATATTTTTGTGTGTGTGTTTGATTTTTCTTGATGCTACTGTGAACAGAATTTTTCTAATTTCTTTCTCAATGAGTTCATTATTGATGTACAGGAATGCTATTAATTTTTGTGTGTTGATTTTGTATCCTGTTATGTTGCTGAATTTGGTTATTCTAGGAATGTTTTAGTGGATTTTTTTGGGGTCTTCTATGTACAGGATCATGTCCTCTTCAAATAATGGTACTTTTTCTTTTCCTATATATATCACTTTTATTTTTTTCTTTTGCCTGTTTTCTCTGGCTAATGTTTTGAGTAATATGTTAAACAAGAATGGTGATAGTGGAATCCTTTCCTGATTTTAGAGGGAAAGCTTTCAGTTTTTCTCCATTTAATATGATCTTGGCTGTGGGGTTATCATAAATGGCTTTTATCAGACTGAAATCCTTCTATACCATATTCAAGGTTTTAACCATGAATGGATGTTGGATTTTGTCAAATGTTTTTTCTGCATCTATTGAAATGATCACATGATTTTTGTCCTTGCTTTTGTTTATGTGGTGTATTATATGAAGCCTTTTTGGTCATGATGTATGATCTTTTTCCTGAATCATTGTGTTCCATTTGCCAGTATCTTGTTCAGGATTTTTGTATCTATCTTCATTAAAGAGATTGGCCTAAGGCTCTCGTTTTTTTATTGAATTCTTGTCTGATTTTGGAATCAGGGTAATGCTAGCCTCCAGGTACAACTTTGGGAATACTCCCTCCCTTTTTGTTTCATTAAAGACTTTAAGGAGGATTGGTATTTGATCTGCCCTAAAGTTATTTTAAAATTTGGCGGAGAATCCATCAGGACCTGGGCTTTTCATAGTTGGTAGGTTTTTTGTTACTGCTTCAATTTCATTTTGTTTTATTGGATTATTGAGTATTTTTTCCAATCCTCCATTTTTTTTAATTTTTTCAAATTAATTTTATTGGTATACTTTTGACATACATAATGATCACATTCATTGTAGGGAATTTGAATCTCTACTTAATATATCTTAATTGTTTTATTTTCCCATTCCCTTCCCTTTCCTTCAATCCTCCTTCCCCTCTCCATTTACAAAACTTTCTATTTTCCTTCCATTCTTTATTTTCTTTATCCATATTCCCTTCCCCATTCCCCTTTCCTTGTTCCCCTTCCCATTTGAACATTTTCTTCCTACTTCCCACTATCTGTCCTCCATTTCGGTCCTTATCTACCCTTTGGGTTTCTTACACAAGAGAAATAATGTGATATTTAAGCACGTGTTTCCAATTTATTTCACTTTAAATTATGTTCTCAAGGTACATCCATTTTCCTAAAAATGTCTCAAATTTATCCTTCTTTATGGCAGAGTAGTGCTCCATTGTATATAAAAACCACGTTTTCTATACCCATTCATCCATTGGTGGGCATATGGGCTGTTTCCAAGATTTATCTATTATAAATTGTGCTGCTATAAATATGGGTTATATATGTTGCTGTGGTATGGTACTTTTAACTCTTTCAGGAAGATATCTACAAGGGGAATAGTTTGGTCAAATGGAACCTCTAGAGGCTTTAGTTTTGTTCAGGAATCTCCATACTGGTGTCCATATTGAGTTTACTGATTTACATGCCCACCAACAGTGGAGAAGAATTCCTTTTCCCCACAACTTCACCAGCATTTGTTATTGGTTGATTTCTTGATAATAGCCATTTTTTCTGGAGTAAGATGGAATCTCAGTGTTGCTTTAATTTGCATTTCTTGAATGGGCAGTGGTGCTGAGCATTTTTTCATATATTTATTTGCTGTTTGTACTTCTTCATCTGAGAAGTGTCTATTCATTTCAGATGCCCATTTTCAGATTGTGTCTTTAAATTTGGGGGTCTGATATTTTTGAGTTCTTTATATATTGTACATATTAGTCCTTCGTCTGAGGAATAGCTGGCAAATGTTTTCCCTATTCTGTGGGTTGTCTTTTCACTCTTGTTGGTGGTTTCTTTTGTTGTGCAAAAGCTTTTTAATATGATGTGATCCCAATTATTGATTCTTTTTAATATTTCATGTGTGATCAGGGTTTTCTTCATAACATCTTTGCCTACACCTATGTCTTTCAGAGTTTTGCCTATTCTATCTTCCAGCAGATTTAATGTTTCTGTTTTAATATTTAGATCTTTGATCCACTTTGATTTTAGCTTAGTGCATGGGGAAAGATACGGGTTTAGTTTTAATCTTCAGCATGTGGAGAGCCAGTTTTTCCAGCACTATTTGTTAAAGAGGCTATCTTTCTTCCAGTGAAAATGTTTGACCCCTCTGTCAAATATAAGGTAGCAGAGTGTGTTTGGAGTTGTCTCTGCATATTCTGTTCCATTGATCCTCAGAGCTGTTCTTTTGCCAGTACCATGCTGTTTTTATCACAGTAGATTTTTAATATAATTTCAAGTCAGGCATTATGATGTGCCTTGCTTTGCCTTTGTTGCCGAGAATTACTTTTGCTATTCTAGGTTTCGTCTGGTTCCATATGAATTTTAGGATTGTTTTCTCTAGTTCTCTGAGATATTTGAGGCTATTGGTGTTTTGGTCAGGACTGCATTAAATCTGTACAACAGTTTTGAAAGTAGGGCCATTTTCACTATGTCATATGCAGTATTTTTATATCTTCTTGGTTCAGTTTTCTAAGTTCATATGTATCTAGGAATCCATTTCTTTTGAATTCTCCAACTTATTGGGCCAAAATAATTGCTAATAATCTTCTGGATTTTGGTAGTTTCAATTGTGACTTTAGCTTTTTCATTTCTAATTGCATTGATTTGGGTCTTTACTATATTGGTAAGATTGGAGAAGAGTTTGTATATTTTGTTTATTCTTTTGAAGAACTAGCTTTTTGAGTGATGCTTTGTATTCCTTTTTTTTTTTTAACCAAGAACATGCATTGGTACATTGTACACATAATGATCACATTTATCATGGTTATTTTGTACCTATACATGATGTATCTTGATCCCTTGCCCCTTTCCCACCCCTCCCTTCCATTTCTCCCCTTTCCTTATTTACAGCAGGTTTATTTACATTTTTCCATTTTTCCATTTTTTCCCTTTCCCCTTTCTTTCCCTTTTCCCTTCCTTCTTTTCCCCTTCTTGTTCTCATCTCTTTTGAATATTATCTTTCTTTTATCTAATATCTATTATTCCTCATTGTCTTTATGTACACTTATGGTTTCTCATATCAGAGAAACAATTTGATGTGCACTCATGAGTGATTGATTTATTTCACGTGAGAGTATGTTCTCAAGGTGCATCCATTTACCCACAAATGACTCTAGTTTATCCTTTTTTATGGCAGAGTAGCACTCCATTGTGTAGAAAAACCACATCTTCTTTAGCCATTCTTAGTTGTTGGGCATTTGGGTTGTTTCCAAGACTTAGCTATTACAAATTGTGTTGCTATGAACATGGTTGTGCATATATCTCTATGGTATGAGGTTTTCAATTCTTCTGGGAAGATACCAAGCAAGGGAATAGCTGGATCAAATGGAACCTGTAGATTTAGTTTCTTGAGGAGTCTCCATACTGATTTCCATAGTGGTTGGACTAGTCTACATTCCCACCAACAGT
>PVJO010024171.1:7542-24984 GCA_004026905.1 Hystrix cristata
TGTATTCCTGTAACATGATGATTTTAACTCTTTTGGAAAGATACCTAAAAGGTGAATAGCTGGGTCAAATGGAATTTCTATTTTTAGTTTTTTGAGGAATCTCCACATTGAAAGAGAGATTTAAATTTTATAATCTTTTGGAAAATAATCTGACAACACTCATTAAAAGTAGAGATACACAACATCTTGACTCAGGAGTCCCACACTGGGGAATTTCTCCTACAAAAATAAAAGCACCAGCATTGTTTATAATGAAAGAAGAAAACAAAATTAGAGCCATTCTAAATATCCACAATAGAGGAATAGAGGAATGGCTGGCTAAATTATGACATCTTTGTTCATGAATATTAGCCAGCCAAGAAAAAAAGTTAGTTATATGTATATATAGTTTATAGAAATATATCATGGAAACATAATATACAGGGAAGGGATAAAAGAAAATAGTGGAGATACGTATTTTTTGGGGGGGGTGCTGGGCATCAAACTCAAGGCCTTGCACTTGGAGACATGTTTTTTTTTTTCCTTTTTTATGGTGTTGGGGACTGAACCCCGAGTCTTGCACATGCTAGGTAAGTACTCTACCACTGAACTACACCTCTATTCCAGAAGTTTATCTTTGAACAAAATATAAAAGAAAAAAAAAGCCAGCATACATTTACACAAACACACATACCTATACACAATACAAGCACATTTGAGTAGAGAGAAAGATGTGGAAGATTATAAACTAAAGTGTTCAGATTGTACATCCAACAGTATAATTAGATGTGGAGAATAGATTACTGTTTTTCTTAGAACAGTACATATTTGATTTGTTACACATGCTACAATGGGTACCCATTTTCCTGTAATTAAAAAAAAGTCTAGTGAAGCATGTAGCTTTAGGCACAGCGCACTCATAGTTGGGGCTGTCCTGTGGGATTAATAATCACAGCCCTGCCTTTCCAGGGAGTACAATGGAACTGTTAAGAAGGAAACAGAGCTATATCTCTGCCACAGTGAGACCCCATTCCAGGCTGAGACATGGAGATATAATGCAAAGGCTACAACAATACAGTGCCACACCATCTGTGCCAAAACAGAAATAAGACACTGCACAAAAAAGGTGACAGAGTGAGGATACGAGACCTCATCTCCTCCAGGAAGCAGATAGGAGGTCTCACAGCCTCCTGTCCTGTCTGCACTTTATAACAGTACATTCTAAATAAGTAGAAACTAGTCGTTTTAGGAGAAGTCATTATGAGTGGTCTTGTTTGTTTTTGTCTTGTGTCTGTCTGTTTTTGTCCATGTTGAACGGCCACACTACATTGTGAGGCTATTGTCTGACCAGGGCTATAAAATCCCATGGCAGCCTCAAGCTCAAAAGACCCCCACCACTTTCTACACTTCATGTTACTGACCTAAAAAGAAATGTCATAACCAAGCAAGGGCGTGTTTAACCTAAGGATAGTACTATGTACATCTGTACGATGCTTTATGGTCTAGGAAGGGCAGAAGTCCTCTGTGAGGAATTTTTCTGGGTGAAAATGCTATATAATGCAATATAGTATGCAAGCAGTCATTTCAGAGGTACATCATTAGCGGAGCAGCGATCATGCCCTTACTGTAAACACTTATGAAAATAACCAAATAAATGCATCGGCAACCTGCAGCGTCTCTGCCCAGAGCTATTAAATAAGCAATTATGAGAGAATCTACTTCACACACACACCAAAAAAAAGCTCTCCCCACATGAAGATTGCTCGTGCCTTGGGTTAAGGCATAGCCTAAAACAAATTGAAAATGTGTTTTCAAAAGTACCCAGATATTCACTGGTTTTCTCTCAAGCCGCCCTTGTCCCAAGCCACCAGTCTCAGGACCACTGGAAAGCAGTGCCAGGTGATCAGGTGACCCGGCAGGGAGGTGACCCCCTCATAAGGGGAGAGGAATCATCTCTGCTCCCAGACTCCCCAACACCTGCTCTCCCTACAATCCCCCACTACTCTTCCTGACAGCAAAACTCGGTACATACAATACAGGAAGACTTGGTTACCTTTAGAACATGACCAGATAATTTTCCTCTCCATTCATGATTTTTAAAAGAGTTGTGTGATATTTTAAAAGAAGCTTTTAGATAGAGTAACATCGTTGAAAATAAACCTTTCAGGGTTGGGGATTTAGCTCAGCGGTTAGAGTACTTGCCTAGCAAGCACAAGGCCCTGAGTTCAATCCCTGGCACCAAAAAAAGAAGAAAAAAAAGAAAAGAAAAGAAACCTTTCAGTAGGAAGAAATTCTCAATTTTACGAAGAACCTCTATGGAAAATGTCATTTATACCCTGGGCTACATCCTCCTGCCCCTTGTTTTTGTTTTTGTTTTTTTTTGAGACAGGGTCTTTTTTTT
This sequence comes from Hystrix cristata, assembly GCA_004026905.1. Classification (NCBI taxonomy): domain Eukaryota; kingdom Metazoa; phylum Chordata; class Mammalia; order Rodentia; family Hystricidae; genus Hystrix; species Hystrix cristata. The sequence goes on from PVJO010024171.1 coordinate 9,923, forward strand.
GAGACAGGTCAATCACTAAATTGCCCAGGCTGTGATCAAACTCGTGATCCTCTTGCCTCAGCCTCCCAGAGTGCTGAGGTTACAAGCATGTGCCAGCACTCCTGTCTTAGTCTAAGCTTCTTTACAGAGTGGCTGATCCCAAGGGGGCAAAAGCAGAAGCACAGGCCTTAGTAGGCCTTCAGTGCAGTCCATTTGTCAAAGAAAATTACTGGACCAGCTCTGACTCGAGGAGAAGAGACTCCACTTCTTTTTCTACTTCTTGAAAGGAAAAATGACACAAGCCTGCAGGAGTTGCTGGCTGCTGTCTTTGCAGACAATCTACCACAAACCTCAAGAGAAAGTTGTTAAATCTCACTCGCTACAATGTACCTTTCTGCTCTTCTCCCTCTCTCCTGCTCCTGCCTCCAATGTGGGTGTGATGACTGGGAAAAGCTTCAGCTGTCATCTTGCATCCACGAGGCAACCTGGAAGATGAGAGCTGCCCACTGAGGACAGCAGAAAAGAAAGTGAGGAGGAGGCCAGGTTCCTAATGAGACAGGAGCCATCACACCAGCCGAGGACTGCCTACTGCCAAAGCGTTTACACACCGGAGAAAATACGGAGCTCTAGCTCACCTACGCCGAGGCTATTTGGTTGTTCCATCATATGAAACATAGAAGGCCTGGATTCAAATATGAACAACTAACAAAAGGACTTCTACAGCTAACCTATGATGCAATATATCCTGTTTTTTAAAATGTAACTAACAGCAGGTATATGATTAATCGCTAACTTCAGTCAGAACCACATAAAATATATTAAAGCACAATTCCAGCTGAAGGCTTGGTGGCAAGCAGTTTGGATCAGAGGCACTAGGAATCAGCTCCTGGGGGCTCGTGAGCGAATACACATTGCTAGAGAAAACTCCCTTACTGCCTTTCATCCAAAACTAAGCTCTAGCGCCTGTGCTGGATGCCTCACCATTCAGGAAGAAAGAGCATGCAAAGTTCAAATAAGGTCTTCATTTGAGGTCGCCTTCCCACCTCCCATCATCTTTCCCCTTCAGTCAACAATCCTCTCAATCACTGAGGCTCTCCTGCCATGTCTGATGCACAAAGCTAACCCCTCCTTCCCCTTCCTTTCCAGTGTCTGAAGACACGAGGTAGAATAGGCAGGTTTTAAAAACAAGACGAGGATATCTATTCACAGGTGTGCACAAGAGGCCCCTAGAATGGGCAAACTTGAGGATGGGAAGCACAGATGGGCGTTGCAGGGCTGACTCAGCACGCAGGGGCGAGTGTGCAAAGGCAGACAGCTCTTCAACCCTGGAGCGTAAGAAGAGGAGAAAGGGCTGCAGCCATCACAATAGATTTCTTTTAAAAAGTAGCTGAACTTGGCTACACTATTATTTCACTCATTTTCACATAGAATTTGGCAAAACTTTTGCCTATATTTGAACGTATTGAAATATTTTATAGTCCCATCTATTTTAAACGAGTATTAGCTGTCTAAAATAGACACTTTGTTTTCCTAAATAGATTTAGAGTAACTACTACTACAACTGCACATAATATTGAGATCCAGAGTAAACAAATCATTTATTGTGCTGCTTGGCAACACTTTAGTCCTAAAAGCTAGTTATTTATACATAATGCTCTTCTAGAAATTCCTCTCCGAATGTTCTTCAAGGTATAGAAAAACAGCGCCTTGTAACCGATCTAATCCAATTAAACGTTCGCATCTTACCATTTGACGATTCGTCAAAAGGCAACTTGTTGCCTAACGCAGCCCTGGTTTCTCCTCCGACCTCCAGGGCGGCCGCACAGCCGAGACCAGAGGCTTCTCAGCCAATGAGCGCCTCGGCTCCCGCCTGGGCCCGAGTTCGAGCCCCTCCGGAGACGTCCATCAGCGCCGCGCCCCCCGCGCCCCGCCGAGCCGCCGGACCTCGCCGCTGCTCTGGCGGGTTTCCTTTTTTAAATCCCCACGCCCTCGCTTCTTACCTGCTATGCTTGGCTTTCCATTTCCAATCTGAGTCAGGGCTTCGGCACCCACTCTCCTCAAAGCAACCCCGAGGCGGCGGCTGCTTCTTCCCTCCTGCAGCTCGTTCACCCGCGCGGTGACTCCCAACCCCCGGCCCTGACCCCGGCTCTTCCCGGGTCCTCAAACGGGCTCGCCAAGGTGCGCAGGGAACGGCCAGGGCTCGGCTCCGACACGGTACCTCCGTCCGCCCCTCCCTGCTCTCACGCCGTCTCCTCAGCTGGACTTATGTCCACCGCTCCCGTTGCGAGGCCACTTGGCGGGGACGGTCCTGGGCGCGATCGGCGGGCGGCCGCGGCCGGGGGCGACGCGGCGGTGCCCAGGCCCGTGGTCTGCACCCGGAGCGCGCGGCGCTGCGCTCCAGCCCGTTAGCCCCCCGACTCCTCGAGTCGTAAAGCCCGACCCTGGCCGCGACCAGTGGCCGGACGCGGCTCCCCGGGGCCGCCGCGCCGCGGGTCGCGGGCTCCCTCGGTCCCTCGCGGACCCTGGCGCACGCTCGCCCGGATCGCGCTCGGACCTGACTCACCTGGCCCGCCGGCCCCGGGCGCGGCCACAGCTGGTCCCCCGCCGCCCGCCCCGCTCCGGGGAGGCTCCGCGCGGCTGCAGCCCCGAGTCCGGGCGGGGCGGTCAGCGGGGAGTCCCGGCCAAGTTGCCCCGGAGGCCTCGGAGGAGGGGGCTGCCGGGATCCGTGCGCCCAGCTGCGCGCGGCCTTTGCCTTCCCAGTGGCTCCTCCAGGCCGGTTGCTCCGCGCACTGACCGAGGTCTCCCCGCCGCTCTTCCCCGGCTTCCCTCCGAGTAGGGAATTGGCGCCGCGGGGCAGGAATCCACTCGAAACGCAAAACTACTTTTTCCCCCTACTGGTCACCGTCGGGAACTGCATGTGACGAACAAACCGAGTCCGGTTTCGTGTCGCACTAGCCGCGCAGTTTGGGGTCTTCCCTCTCAGATCAAAGGTCTTCATATATTTCATTTCGTTCCGTTGATTTCATTTCACTGTATGCGCCATGTTAAAAGAAGGCAACTCAGCAAGACGTGGTGCCTGTCTGAAACCCCAGCACTCTGGGAGACTGAGGCAATAGGATCGCACGTTGAAGCCTAGTCAGCGACTTAGCGGGACACTGCCTCAAAGGTCCGGCAGGTGGGGCAGAATGAGAAACTTAAGACCCCATTATTTTCCGTTTCTTGTTTCTTCTTATGGAAAACTGCAAACGTAAAAGTGGGCAGTAGAGCATCATGAGCATTCAGCATTTGGTAATAGGTACCAAGTCTGCAAATAAGTATAAAATCTGAGCAAAAATCTAAAAATTGTTTGAAGGCATTAGAGATTTAACCAAAAGCAGATGTAGATACCACCCTGAAAGATGAGCCGAAATTGCTGAGACTCGTGGGTGCCCAGCTTTATGGGTGAGGACAGCTCCGCTTCAGGGAGCGGCCACTCGCTGGCCTGCATGGAGGGGAGAACCGTGTCCGAGGCCGGTAGAGTGGGACCGTTAGCCGTAAGCCTGGAAGGGCGGGCTCCATGCAGAGGGTGGCTTCTAAATACGTGTTCTGTCAGTTTCCCGTTACAGCATAGCAAGTTTCCACACCCGTAGTGGTTTAAAATAACACACATGTAAAATTTTAGTTCTGGAGGTCAGGAGTGTTGTGTGCGTCTCGCTGGACAAAATCAAGGTGCCGACGGGCTGCGGGAGTTTCTTTCTGGAGGAGGCGAGGCTGACAGGCGAGCTCTCCCGGCTAAAGCCTCGCTGGAAAGCGCCACACCCACTCCTGGGTGTTGTCTGATTGTGTACACTGCTGTCACAGAATTGAGTGAATACGGCAGAGACCATATGAACGGGAAAGCCTAAAATATTGACGGTCTGGCCCTTCACCGAGAGAGTTTAGACCTGCACCTAATCGGTATTTATAGAACACCGATGCTGCATTCCCCTCGACTAACACGGACCAGTCACTGAGTAGACCACATGTTTGGTCATACAGTCTCTCTCAATATACAAATATTCCTTGACTTAGGGTGGCATTACATCTGGGTAAACCCATCATAGGTTGAAAATACGATATAAGCTTAAAAATGTCTTTACTACATTTAATTCACCAAACATCACAGTTTAGCAACACAGTAAACTAGAGTGTCATTATGGATGACTGATTTGGAACTATGATTACTAGTGCTGCCCTGTGTCACCAGAAAGCCTAGTACCACGTATTACTAACTGAAGAAGAGATTAAAATTCCAAATTCGGGTAAGCTGGGGACCATCTGTATTTTAAAAGATTGAAATCTTACAGTACAGCATATAAACAACATATTTTTAAATTACACAATATCTGGGTAAAAGAAGGCATCATATGGGAAATTAGAAAATATTTCAAACTGAATGATAATGAAAAGTAATATATTACAATTTGTGTGCTGTAGCTATAATGATGTTTAGAAGGCAATTTACAGCCTTTAAAAAATAGATTAGAGCTGGGTGTGGCTATGCATGCGTGTAGTCCCAGGTATTTGGGAGGCTGAGGCAGGAGGATTGAAAGTTTGTGGCCAATCTAGGCAACTTATGGAGACTCTGTCTTAAAATAAAAAATAAAAAAGGACTAGTGATGTAACTCAGTGGTGGAGTGCTTGCCTAGCACACACATGTGGCCCCAGTACCTTAAAAATGTATATTAGGTAGGACAGAAGAGAGGCCTAAAATCAACAATCTAAAGTTTCACTTTAACCACCCAAAAAGTGCAGAGGAAATCAAACACAGAGTAAGTAGAGGTAAAACAATAACAAAGATCAGTGTAGAAATCAATGGAATGAGCTGCAAATGGTGGCACACAACTGTCAGCCTATCACTCAGGAGGCTGAGGCAGGAGGATGGAAGGGCTGGCCTGGGCTACATACCAAGTTCAAAGCCAGCTGGGACTACATAGCAAGAGCCTGTCAAGAGAAGGAACACGGAGAGAAAGAAATAGGATCAAAACACAGAAAATCACTAAAAGAAATTAACAAAGTCAAAGATTGTGTCTTTAAAAAGATAAAATTGATAAAGTGTACATAAGACTGATCAAGAAAAAAAGACACAAAATAGAATTCACCAATATCAAGAATTAAATTTATTAACCTACTTGTTACCTGTTCATTCCTTCTGGGTTTTGCCCTTCTCTTTTTTCTTTTCCACCCATCTTTTGGATCATGTGAATATTTTTTAGTATCTCATTTTAATTTTCTATTATAATTTTGACTGTATCTCTTCATACAGGCTTTTTAATACCTACTCTAGGAATGATATACATAACAGTTTCACAATCTGCTTAAAATTAATAATTTTCACTTCAAGTGGAAGGTCATAGTCTTACCACTGTAAAATCTCCTTAATCCTTGCCCTTTATGTTGTAATGTCTATATATTAAATCTATATACATTGAAAATCCCATAAGACAATGTTATAATGTTTGCTTTCAACTGTCAAATATGCTTTAAATTACTCAAGAGGAGAAAAATAGTTTTTATATTAACCAGAATCTTATTATTTGTTACATTTATTCCTGATAATCCAAGTTTTTTTCTTCTGATATCATTTCCCTGTTAGAAAGTTTTTCAGAAAAAAAATTTTTTTGTGAAAGTTTTGCTGACAACTAAATCTCTTAATTTTCCTTCCTTCATCTGAGATCCTTATGTGATATTTATTAATGAAATCAATTTTCACTGGCTATAGAATTCTCACAGACAGCTCTTTTAGCACTTTTTAAATGACAGACCACTTCATTCTGGCTTCCATGGCTTCTCGTAAGATATGTGCAGTCATGTGAATCATTGCTCCCTGTAGATAATGCAGAGGTTTTCTCTGGCTACACTCAGAATTTGTTCTTTGTCTTTAGTTTCCATCAGTTTGATTATGATGTTTCTGAACACAGATTTCCTTAGTTTATCTTTCTGGGATCCACGGAGATTCTTGAATCTGTAGGTTTATGTCTTTCACCACTTTGAAAGTTTTCAGTAATTATTTCTTCAAATACTTTTTCAGAGCTTCAGTATTTCTCCTCTTCTCTGTTACCCTGATAACATGAATATTAGATTTTGGGGGATGTTCCTATAGGACTCTGAAGATGTGTTCACTGTTTATCACATTTTTTGTGTGTCTTGAAACTAAATGCTGTTTCTTGATCCTATCTTCAAGTCTACATACTCTCTTCAGGCATCTCTAGTTTGCTCCCAGGCCCATCCAATATATTTTTAATTTGGAGTTTTTTTCTGTTCTAAAATTTCTATTTGATTCTCCTTTGTCTTTGTGTGTGTGTGTGTGTGTGCCACAAAAGTGTTATCTTTGTAGTCATCTTTGTAGTCATTACAAGAATGTCCACGAAAACAACCTAAATGCCCAACAACCAATGAATGGCTAAAGAAAATGTGGTTTTTCTACACAGTGGAGTACTATACCACCATAAAAAAGGATAAACTAGAGTCATCTGCATGTAAATGGATGTTCCTGGAGAACATACTATTAAGTGAAATAAATCAGACACTCATGAATACACATCAAATTGTTTCTCTGATGTGAGAAAACATAACTGTAAATAAGGACAAAGAGGTGTAATAGATATTATATAAAAGGAAGATAATATACAAAGGAGAGGAGAACTAGAAAGAGAGAAGGGGAAAAGCAGGAAGGGAAAAAAGGAAAGAAAAGGGAAAAGGAAATCATGGAAAAATATGAATAAACCTGCTGTAAATAGGGAAGGAGGGAACAGAAGGGAGGGGTGGGGAAGAGGGGAGAACCAAGATACATCATGTACAGGTACAAAATAAATGTGATGAATCTGATCATTATCTGTACAATGTACTGATACATGCTTTTGGTTAAAAATAAGTTAAAAAAAAAGAATGTCCACGATTGCTTGTTGGAGCATTTGTATACAACCTGCACTAAATCTTTGCCAGACAAGTCCAATATTTGTGTCAATCTCGGTGCTGGTAGACACCAGCTGTTGAATATCTGTTGAATATCTTTTCCCACATGAGTTGAGATTTACCTCATTTTTAGTTTGCCTTGTAACTTTGGATAGCTTCCTGGATATCTGGGATATGATGTAATGAAACTCTAGATCTTCTTTAACTCCTATATGGAATATACGTATTTTTATTTTTGGCAGTAGACCTGCTTAGGTTCCAGTCCAAGTTCAACTCATCTGCTGAAAGCTATGATTCAAATGTCATTTAAGTTTCCAAAGCCTTCGTAATGCCTTTTGAATAGATCTTGACTATCACCACCCCGTGGCAGTCTGGGCCCAGAGCAACAGTGTGTGAGCTCAGTTCTCAAAGTCACTGGTAGACTGACCAGATCTATACACACGCAGCTTGGAGGTAAGTCCAAAGGTGATGCAAAATTGTATGGGAAATTAAATCTCATCAAAATAAAAACTTCTGCTCATCAAAAGACATCATTTAAAAATGGGTAGTTCAAGCCACACACTTTTATTAAGAATATACAGTTAATTCTTACAACTCAATTAAAAAACACAATTTTTTTAATGAGCCAAAGACTTAATATGCACAAAGATTGTCACACGCATGGCCAATTACCACATGAAAGGTCTCTGTATCATCAGTGCAAAATAAATGAATATTGACACCAAGGTACCCGTATTAGCTTTCCTGTTGCTGGACACAATGCCCAACATAGGCTACAGAAATGCTTATATAGAATGTTCATCATAGCTTTATTTATAATAGCCCAGAATTGGAAATAATCCATTGCCCAACAAGAGTTTAATGGACTGGAAAATCAAGGTGTGTATTCATGAAATAGAATACTAGTCAGCAACAAAAATGAACAGACTATTGATACAATAGGAATGAAACAGGAAAGCGTACATATTATTTCATCAGTGCGAAGTCAGAATTTGCCTGTGAAAAGAGCATATACTTTATGGTTGCATTTGTATGAGAGTCTAGGAAGGCAAAGCCTGTATATAGGATATGGGAGGGAAAACAGTAGTGACGTCTTTCAGGGGCTTTGGACTAGGAAAGAACACGAGGGAGATTTATAGGGATGATGGAAATCTTTCTTGGGTGTGCTTTATCTTCTGGGATGATGGAACTATTTTCTCTTGATAGGGCTATAGTCATTTTTAAAGATAGGTACATTTGAACAGAGGTACATTTTACCTAACCATTTTAAAAACATAATTATAATTAATGAATGAGGTGAAGGGTAGGTACAGTAATGCTGAAAAGTGTTGAAGTTGGGAGACAGATTTATGAGGTTCAATCATACTATTGTGTTTAACTTGTATACAGTGAAAATTTTCCATCATAAAATGATTTTTAAGATTAAAAAAAGAATAACTGTAACAAACTCATGCCAACAATTGTCCAGTCATGGTCAAACTAGTTTTATTTTAATCCCTTCAACTTTCTTTCCTTCCAATACCATTTCACCTACAAGTCCCAGGAATTTATCATTTCAACTGCAAGCCCTCAATGTATGTCTCTAATATGTGGATTTCAAGAATAACAACAATACCATGAGAACGCCAAAAAGGTAAAAATAATTCCTTAGTATTATCAGATATCCAGCGGATCGGATATCAGATATCAGATATATCTCATACATATCATAAGTGGTGGTTTTTAAAGTTGGCTTAAATCAAAATCTAAATAAGATCCACGCATCACAAATGGTCAGTAGATTTTTAAAGTCTCTTTATGTTAAGTTCTCCCTCTATCTTTCTCTTTTGCTTTGCAATTTATTTGAAGACAACTGGCTATTTTTAGCGTAGAGTTTCACATACTCTCATTTAACAGCCTTCTCTGTCCTCTAAATTTTCTGTCATTTAATAGCTGGATCCAGAGGCTTGATCAGATCTGAGTTTGATTTTTTTTGGCAAGACTATGTCGTGGCTGATGGTGTGTTTCTTCATCAGCAGACACATGCTGGCCTATTTGCCTCCTTTTGTGATGTCATCAGGTATTGATGCTCAGTGCCCAGATCATTCACTCATTCAGGGCTGTAAAATGGTGATATTCTAATTCTGTGTTTCCTTCCTCACTCTTTAGCTAGAGTATGTCTATAAAAACAAATTTTCTTTCACTTACTGTGCAGATATCCCATATACAGCGTAAGAAGTGCAGGATAAATGATTAGTTTTTTCCTTCATTTACTAATTTTCAAAATAATGACTGTCTTTTAACAGTAATGAGGTAGCTTTTAAAGTATTATTAGCTCATAGATTTAAGTCAACCATTTTTCAGTGATGATAAGGATAAGTTGTAAAATACACTACCACTCTAATACAGGTCTTCTCACCTCCTCACCACCTTTCCCAATGAATGTGAACTCTCCAGATGAAGGAATCTGGGAACCAGCTTTTACTAAGTCGACCAACAATTATTGCACATCTATTATGTGCAGTGCACTTTCTAAAACATTATTTAATTTGATCTTAGAACAAAATTCATTTTGAAAAATGAATTTTGTCTTATCCTACAGATAGGAGGTTGACCTCGGAAAGCTAATGAGTCTACTCAGGTCTTCCACTCTGTCACCCAGGTCTGCCCTCTGCCCAGCTCACAGCACACATGATCATGGAGCATCATCGCCAGAGGCAGGGACACATTCCAGGACACTGTGACAAATCAGAGGGCTCCTGGTCATTGCAGAGTGTGGCAGCTGTGTCACCTGGGGAAGAGTGGGAAGAACTTGACAATGGCAAGTCCAGAGAGAAAAAAGCATAGCAGGGAAGCATGGCATGAGTCTTCCCAGTATTGGCAAAGAGATACGGATGAGAGATGAGGATGATTCTGTCTCACTCTGGGTCCAGGAGACTGAAGAAAGTGCAAAGTAGAGGGAGGCATATTTTGAGTCTGCAAAAGAGATTCTTTTGGGGCTGGGGATTTAGCTCAGAGGTTAAAGTGCTTGCTTTGCAAGCACAGGGCCCTGGGTTCGATCCCCAGCACCAAAAAAAAAGAATAGAGAAAAAGAGATTCTTTTGTGTCTTAGAGCTGAGCTCCAGCAAGGCAACCTGTCCTGTGAGGGAGAGTCTTTATGCTGGAGCTGCTCAAACACAGGGGCACCAAGGTGGCTTCTATGTCTCTGCTGGGTGCTCTGTCATCCTCCACTTGGTATTTAGTTTGTGTCAATAGGCCTGTTACAAACTTTCTAGTTGACTGGATTCATAAATTTTAAAACATAGCTCAGGCATGACCACCACATAGTGGAGTCCAAAAGGGCAGCAGAGGAACAGAAAAAAGAAAAAGTCAAACCAAACCAGACAGGAAAGCACTTAGAAAACTAGAGACAAGCTAATGGTGACTTAGAGACAAGTTGGAGGTTTGTGTAGAGGTCAGGAGAAGCATAGAGGCAGAGGAGCACAGAGAGATACAAGAGGGACCAATGGAAATTGGTCAAGTGCGGATGGTCCCCAGGTTGGGATGGTTTTTGTCCTATAACTTTTCAACTTAGTGATGGTGCAAAAGTGATATGCATTCAGTAGAAACTGTATTTTGATTTTTGAATCTTGATGTTTTCCTGGGCTAGCGGTATGTGACATGATCCTCTTTTGCAATGCTAGGCACTGGCTTCAAGTCAGAGCTCCCAATAAGCCACATGATGAGGAGAATAAACGACCTATGTTCTCTGCGTAGTTAAGTTGTGATGTTTGGTAGGTTAGGTACATTTGATGCAGTTTTGCCTTTTGATAGTTGAAGACGTAGCACCATCATGAATCAAGGAGCATCTGCAATACAGAGGATGAGACTGATTTCATCTCATTGGTCACACAGGCACATGGCAGCAATGGAGCCTAAAGCAAAGCTATGGTGTGGGGAAGAGGGAATAAGAAAAGCAAATGGAGGTACAAGTATGAACAGGTGGCTCAAGAAGCTGGCCTGTGGGCCAAGTGGGGCAGAACACTGGACAATGAGGAGGCTGGTGTGTGTGTGTGTGTGTGTGTGTGTGTGTGGACTGTAATATGAGACATGCTTGCTTACAAACTGATGAGAAAGAGCTGGTCAAGAGGAAAGAGTGAAGATATGAGGGCAAGCTGAAGAGTATAATTCCTGAGGGTGGAGGAGGAAGAACTTCAGACTGCGAGCACAGTACGTGATTCATAATCTCATAGAGAAAAAGCATTCAGAAGCCAAAACAGGCAGCCAACTGTAAAGTGTATCTACAGAGCTGGGTTATCTATGCAGCCCCTCTCTAGGCACTGACCCCCTCGCCTTGGTCTGCATTGGCAAGGAAATGGCCTGCTGCATCCCAGGCTATGCATGGAACCCTAAGTGCTTCCACTGCCTTCCCCAAGGCAATTAGACTCTGCTGCACAAGGCCAGCTCTAGGGCTTGGATGTGGCCCTGACACTGCTCTTTTCCTTGACTGGCTTGGCCCAAGTTAGTGAATGTTATGCAAACTTGAAAGAATCCTGGCTAACATGTGCACCAGACAAAGATGGATTTAAGTTTGCATGATGGCAAACTAATTCAACCATGTAGAACTAGAACTTTGATTTCTTTGGGCTGTAGGCGTGAACACTCAAGAAAGTACTGGTGTTTTTCCAAATCATAAAATCATTGATGAGTAATTCTTTTCTTCTTCTCCTCAGGCCTTTCTTTCCCCCTATCCTCATTGATATTCGCTATAGTAATTCTCAACTGCTTCAGAATTCTGATATGCTCATGCTTATGTAATTATCCTCCATTCTTCTCAAGAGACTCACTAGTATAAATTCTTTTTAAAATCAAAATTAGTCAAAAATATCAATTTTTTACGATTCTGAGAATTTTACCTTGCCTCCTGAAAGAAAAGGAGTGGTAATGGATGCTGGTGATGAGCCATGGGGGACAAGGGCAGGCATGTGGGGACCGCACTAGATCCTGGGTTGCCAGGTCTTCCTTGGGCTTTAGGGACCTGATGTTGACAGGCAGTCTCCCACCCCTTTTCTGTTCTGACCTCCCTGTTTCAGGTGTGTGGTGAGTGAATATACAAATGGTACTTGAAAAATCAGAACCACATTTATAGTTCTCTCTTTTTTTTTTTCAGATGGTGTCTTGGTTACTTTCTCATTGCTGAGACAAAATACTTGATGCCCACAAGTTCAAGGAGAAACAGTTTATTTTGGCTCACAGTTTGTGGAGGTTCAGTCCATAGCTGGCTGGATCCAAGGCAGGGCAGCATGGCAGAGGGGAACGGCAGAGGAGAAACAGTTCATGGCCAGCAGGCAGGAAGCAGAGAGGGACCGAGGGAGTAGGAAGGATATATACTTCCATGCCATACCCACAGTGACCTACTTCTTCCCATCAGCCTTCCACTCCTAACGTCACACCCAGCTATAAACCTACCAGTGGACTAATCTAGTATCCACACCTCCCCAAAGCCCCACCTATTAGCACATGAGGCTGTGCGGGGACATCTAGATATCAACCATAATAGAGGACTAAACTGATGCATAGTTAAGCTAAATAAAGTCTGTTCATGGTTACAAAGCCTTTTAGGAAAGGAACAGATCCAAGTGTGCCAACTGATCTTTGAATTTATTCTGCCTTCTTGCTGAGCTGTAAAAATAATCCCTGGGTGGGGGATATTCAAAGTTCAAGATTTCTGGAGAAAGGAGAAGTGGCACTGATGAGCGATAAAAGGAAGTTGGATACTTTAGACAGAGATGTTTACCTCGACTCCTATTGCAGGTTTTGGAGCAGTGAAATGATGTAGAGAAAATTAATGTCGTTGTAGAAACCTGGACTCAAAAGTGCATCCTTGCCAGGCATGGTGGTGCACATCTGTAATCCCAGCACCCTGGGAAGCTGAGTCTGAAACAGTCTCAAGTTGGAGCCCTACCTGGACAACTTCAATTAAATTTCTTTTTTTTTTTAAAGGGCTGGGGATGTAGTTCAGTGCAAAGGCTCTGGGTTCAATTCCCAGCACCTCAGAAAGAAGAAAAAATAAACAGAGAGAGAGAAAGGGGGGAGAACGAAGGAAGGGGAAGAAAAAAAGAGGAGATTAGAAAGAAGGACGGAAAAAAAGAAGGAAAAGATTCCTTCTCTCAAGGGCTTGTGATACCTTAGGAGGTCAGTAACAGGTGAATTGGGCATGGAAAGGACCAATATGAAGAGCAAGGACTTTAGAACCAGAGGGAGTTGGGTCAAGTCTTACATCACCTGTGTGGCCTTAACCAACTGACTTCATCTCTGTGAGCCTCTATGTCCTCAACTGTGAAGAATGACAACAATATCTGCCAATATCCTAGGGACTTTGCACTGACCTTCAGTCCCCATGTTTATTTTTATTTTTTATTTTAAGACAGGGTCTTGCTAAGAAGTCATTAAGTTGTCCTGGCTAGACTCAGACTTGTGATCCTCTTGCCTCAGGCTTCCAGAGTTGTTGGGATTACAGGCATGTGCCACCATATAAAGTATTTTCTCATAACCATAGTAATGATCTTGTCTTACCATCTATTTTGTCTGATGTTTATGCCACTGTATCAGCTTTCTTTTTCTTTTTTTTTTCAGCTTTCTTTTTGTATGAATAATGAGATAATGAGAAGGCTCACCCTGGGTCTGGGTAGCATCAACCAATAGGCTTGTGGTCTGTATGAAATAAAAGGGAAAAGGAGGGAGCCACTTGCTGCTTTCTGCCTACCATGCCATGGACTGTTTCTCCTCTGCTGTGTCCCTCTGCAAGGCCTCCCTGGCTTGGAGCCAATTATGGACTGAAACCTCTACAAACTGTGAGCTAAAATAAACCTTTCCTCCTTTAACTTGTGAGTGTCAGGTATTTTTTCCCAGCAGTGAGAAAGTAACTAAGACAGGTACAATTCATTATATAAGGACTCAAGTACAAAGACATCTTCAGGCCAAATTCAGTTTAACATATGACAAGAATAAAATCCAGTAATGGCAGAGAATGTCTTGGTGGGTGAGGATGCGGAGAGATTCTTCATTTGAGTAGTCAAGGAAGGCATCTTAGGAGGAAAAGCAGTCACGGAAAAGGTCCTTTTGCAAAACAGAGAATAGCAAAGGGCGTGGAGTAGATCTTAACAGGACATGTTTGAGAGACAGAGGTGGAGGGAATAAGTGTGACTTTGAAGAGGATATAAAATATAATCAGCTCCCTATGTGGTAAGAGTAGTAGGTAGGTGAGCAGTGGATGAAAAACGGGAGGAAAGTTGAGGTCCAAGGTAGGGACAGCCATTAGCCTCTAGGACCCTGGACAGCATTACCAGGTGCTAGTGTTCCAAGTGCACTGAGGAGACTTGAGTAAGCTCTGAGCAGGAACATTCGATTGCATCCACAAAAAGGTTTTCTGTGTATTTTAAGAAGGCCGCTCTGTTTGCCTGGTTGAGAATGAACTGGGAGAGCAAGAAAGGAAGCAGGAAAGGAACACAGGTGAACAGGGCAGGAGCACAGGCAAGAGAAGACAGTGGACGTGGTGGCACAGAGAAGCAGGCAGAGTTGTGGTTTACTGCTAGTGGACCTGTGGGCAGACCAGCTACAGGTGGTGGGGGGAGAGGAAGCAGCAGTGATGTGTAGGGGTCCTAAGATGGAAGAAGACTGGGCAGCCAGACAGGTTGTTGGCAGAAATCAAGACTGATAATTTGGCCACATTGCACCTAAGAAGACAAGTTGCAATTCAAGTAGAGATGCTGAGGAGGCATTCAGTATAGGAGTGTGGTACAGAAGAGAAAAAAGGACTGGCTGTGTAGGCTGGGAGGCAGGGAAAATGTATTGTTCCCTGTCGGGAGCCAAGAGGCAAGCCACTTCAGCAAAGTCCAACATAATTCGTGACTTCCGTATTCCCAGAGCCCCGCTCGCGCCAAGTTCAAACCTCCCGCGCGCGCCGATATTCAAACCCCGCCACCAGCTTAGAACTAATCAGCACCTAGCCACCCTATGACGCATCTAGCCCTGCCCCCGCTTGCCCTAACTATATATATCCAACTACAGCAATAAAAATTTTGAGGCTTGATCAGAATCCTTGTCTTGCCTCCATTTCTCGCGCTCCTTGTCCCCTCTCATTCTTCTAGGTGGTCTCCTCGGCCCCCGTTGTTGTCCCGCTGGTCGGGACA
>PVJO010024172.1:0-24823 GCA_004026905.1 Hystrix cristata
TCAGAAGAGGTTGGGAACTGAGAGACCTATGATTTATTATAATTCTTAACATCTTGCCCTAACAGGTCTCTAACACTTTCGAAATGAAAGTTCTTTCTGCTGATGAAAGTGGAAAGAAAGTGTGTGGTAGGAGGGAAAAGAAGCAGCAGACCCAGAGGGACCCTGTAGAACAACTCCCAGTCTTAACATGTTCACTGAACTCTGCTCTGTGTACATGTTGTCTTACTCAAGTGCCTACAGAAATTCTGTCCTCATGTCCAAGTACATTGTAGTCTGGGAGATCAGGATTGAGACGAGTTAGTAATGAATCCTCCGGTTCCGTGCCCAGCTAACCAAGTGGCCACATCCCTTTTCTGCGATCTTTGAAGCACATCACTTTCATATCCTTAACATAGAGCAAAGAGCCATCTCTGTTAAAGTGTTATGATGCTAATGACAATGTTCTATCATCGGGACATTTCTCACAAACCACTGTCCTTTCTCTGCATTTTGAGACCGTCCTTGACTCTAATCTGAAACTCATTTCCTAGTTTCTCCTGACTTTTCGCATCCATCAAGCATACTGTGAACCCCAGACAGATTAAGAAAACCAAGTCTAGCTAATTACGTATCTGAATTTGTGGACAGTTTAAGAGACTAGCAATTTTAATGGAGCTTCTTTCAGTATGTTGGGTCTACATAGCATTTTTAAGAACTACTGTGAAAAAACAACACTCTATAAATTAGTAAAATAGTCTATATTTGCTTTCCTTCTTCATATATTTTCACTTTTTCCTTCTGCGACTATTCTGAGATATACACCGATAGAGTAGTCACTATCAATATTTTGATTTTGTCCAGTTCCTATCTGGAAAATACATTCAGTGTTATCATGTGCTGGTGTGTCTTTAGGTTTCGATTTCTTCGTATATAATCCCCTTATTATAGGAGTTACAATAATAATTGCAACATGGGATTGTTGTGAATGTTTTGCACACATAGCACTTGACAAAATGTGTGCATGCAAGTTCTCTATGTAGTATTTATGATTGTTTTTGTTAGAACAAGTTTCCGATTCAGAAAAGAAACTAAAAAGAAGGCAAATGTCACAAGAATTACTTCTCTACACAATTTTAAGTGTCACATGTTTTCAAATTTCCTTGACAAACTAAAGCATTAGTGCTTTCTTTTCAGCTCTTTGGCATACGATCCTTTCAAGATCCCCCCTGGAACCTTTCCTCTCAGTGCTTGTTCCCTCCGTGTGGCAGAAGTCGCAGTGTTATTTTGGGACGTACTCCCCCCGTGGTCCATGCTTCCAGCATGTCCACCCTTTGTGATTGCCCTGGCTCTTCTTAGCCTTGCAACTTTCTTCTATTTCTAGCTACCTTGTTCCTGCCACTCCTTCCTCCATCTCCTTACATTCCTCTCATGTTTGGTTTTTCTTTTCTGAGTGAAGGACACTAAATTCAATGTTTGTAAAACCAGAACGCTAAAATGTTTTATTTTAAAAATTCCTTTTGTTCGACCATGTACATGTGAGTCCCTATACAGCTCAGATGGCAGCGGGAGATTTGGGAGGGCACTGTCACCAGGCAGTGTTTTCGGCCCCATGAACAGGAACATTTACACCACCATTTACATCTGTGGTGTTCTGATAAACTTCCGCCACACTAACACTTCTGTTTAGACGTGGCCGAATCTCTGGTGCTTATGAAGTAGAAGTCTTTCAGACGATGCGTTAGCCAACTGTCCTATTATGACAGAATTCCTGAGACACGTAACTTAAAAAGAGGAAATATTTATTTCAGCTCAAAAGTTTAGAGGTTTCTAGTCCAAGATTTGGGTGGAGTGCATTTGCTTTGGGCCCCTGATGAGCAGCGCCTCCTGGCAGGAGTACACGGCAGAGCAAACTTGAATACCTCGTTAGCCAGGAACCAGGAGAAGAAAGGAAGAGGCGGCGGTCCTCCGCCCCCCAGAAGCCACTTCCTCAATGACCTACGGACCTTTCGTCCTGCCCAACCTTCCAAAGAGCCCATCACCTGCCAATAGCGACATCCGGGCACCCGCACCTTCATCTATTCACAGTGAGGTTATATGCTAATAAACCCATCATAAATTGAAAGCATCACGAGTAAAAGTACATTTTAATACACCTAACTACCAAACATGATAACTTAGCAACATGCTCTAGTGTATTGATCGTTTCCCCTCGGGATCATGTGCCTGACAGGGAGGTGCCGCCTGCTGTCTTTGCCCAACATCAAGAGAGGGTATCATATTGCATATCTGTAGACAGGAAAAGAAAAAAGAACTCAAAGTAGGTTTGTTACTGAACGCCTATCACTTTTGAACCATCACAAAGTTTAAAAAAATTAATCTGTACTATCCTAAATTGAGGATTGTCTGTATATTACACTCAATGGATCTGAAAGTAACAATCACTGTTCCATCTACCAGCCTCTGTGGCCTGGTTAGCATACTGGTTTGCAACAACAGCCTAAACAACCACACCGCAGCCAGCTACACATTTGGTTTGTTTCCAGCTAACACTCAAGTCAGTTTCCAGTTGAACTGCTTCTCAAAAAGTCTGTACAATCTTGCATTCATGCAATACATTTTTTGAACTTCAAAGCGGAGCTTTAATTATATCCCAGTAAATTTATTCTTCTTTGTTTCGTAACAGTATTCAAGCCTGATAAGACAATGTTTGCTGCTAGGTGTTTGTTTCTGGTTGGAGATACCTCTCTTTGCTTTGTGTCATCAGCAAATTTAATTAGCATATCTTTTTTCTTTTCATTTTATTCCCTGAAAACTTTATAGGAAGATTATGGTGTGGCTTTATGATGTCTACCAATTCTTTGAAACTTCTTGCTGTAAGAGACAGAACTTGATTCTCCAACCTTAATGATGGTTGGATTTAGTGCCCTGATTCTAAAGAATAGGATGTGATGAAAATGACAAAAATGTTTGGATTTAGAGACTGAAATGCAAAACGTATTTAGACTCCCCATCTGCCCTCTGGGAGCGCTCATTCTGAAGAGGCTTATGTCACTTTGTGAAGACACTGAAGAAAGCTTATGGAGATGTGCCCAAGGCAAGGAAAGAGCCAGAAAAGACACACCCAGAAAAGGATAGCCAGACACTCAGCTCTGCACCCAGCAGGGCGTCCTTTCCATGTCCCTGTGAGTGATGCAGCGATGCAGCGTGCAGTCACATCTTTCAGCCCTTGAACTGAAAAGGAACCCCAGTTAATATTTTAAGTACAGCTCCTCAGATGCTGTGAGCCACCAAAACTTGACCTATAGAAACTGTGAAAAAATAATTGTTACTTCTTAATTTATGTTTACCCAACAATTTAATGGGATAATTTGGTATACAGTAATAGATACAGTGTAATGACGACCCTGTATCTTATGGACCCCAGGCAGATCTCTTTCAGATTTCTTCATT
Organism: Hystrix cristata; assembly: GCA_004026905.1. NCBI lineage: Eukaryota > Metazoa > Chordata > Mammalia > Rodentia > Hystricidae > Hystrix > Hystrix cristata. Next base: position 3,430 of record PVJO010024172.1, read on the forward strand.
GTTTTCCTCATATTATACCCTTGGGTAAAAGAAGATACTCTGTGTGTGGTATTTATAACATTCTCCTCATTTGCCAATCTATTAGAATGCTACCCAAGGGAAATTTATACATGTTTGGCAAGACTTATTTCAATGAGTTCATGTGAGTCCTTGGGCATCGCTACATTCTTTGTTAAATACGGTTAACTGTGTACCCACTTTTTGTTCTAAAGAAGAAGCACCTGAGAATGTTTATATACGAGTTCCAAGTTTAACAGATCTATCCTTTTGTACCATGTAAAATTTAGCACACTTCTCTCTAGCTGATTTTCTATTCAGATTTATCCTTACTGATTCTGAGTGCATATTAAGAAGGGCTTGTATTTCAAGATTTTAAAACACCTTGAGAGATTACCTACCTAAAACTAGCAATCTGAGCTCCTTTGAAAAAGTCTACTAACATTTTTCTCAGCTTTTTGGACGAGTGCTGAAATTTTACATGTCTTGTTTGCTTCAGTCTCTCCAGTTTGAAGGAATCTATGGGTAACGGATGAAGATGCAAATTTAGCGAGTTGGGAAATTCACAGAACCACTGAAGTCCCTCCTTCACAAATGCTTTCCTGTTTTATAATTAATCATGAAGTCATTTCTGGGAGTAAAGTACACTTTAAAAGAAGAGTCCAACAGTTTAAAAATTGAGGAGACCTTAAAGATCATCTAGGAAATATGATTTCCCTAATTTAATATTTCTCAAACTTCCGCTTAGAACATTACTGAAACAGGATTTCTAGCATAATGAGCATTATGGAATGTAGTTAAAGACAGGACTCTCCCCTCAAAGGCATTAGTTAAATAATAATATATATACTTATTGTTTGGTTTCGTGGCATTTCCAAGACTTTTAAAAAATATACCACTTGGCCACTATTCACCCGTTAGTGTAAGAGTCAAAGTTCAGGTATACACTATTACAGTGTGGTGAAGGAATCAAAATTTTCCCAGTGAAGAAATGACCTCAGGGGATGCACTAGATTTAGTATACCTTGAATTCATACAATGCCTCATTAACTCTACTTGGCAAATTAATTCAAATTGACTTGTTTGTGAGAAATGCAGCCTGGCCTCAAATCTGGCTACAAACAAAGGATGAAGCTAAACAGCAATTTACTGAGCTCAGAGACATGTCCCGAGAAAGTATGAATCACTATATAGAGGCTCTTTTAAAAACATCAATGTCTTTAAAAAAATCAAAGAAGAAAACAGGAAGAGAAAAGGAAAGAATAAGAAAAGCAAAGAAAGGGAGACTATGCTTTATACAATTATAACACATCTTATTAATAATACTGATTTCTTGTAAGTATTTCCAATGAATGCAAAGGAAGTATTTGAAAGTCTCCAGAGAGAATATAAACAAGGACAAAATATGATGGACATTTAATATTTTAAAAATCTATGAATTCCATTTAAGCAAAATGATCAGATAATCTAAGAAAAAATGGAAAAAGTAAAAGAAAATGCTGTGATATGGCAGGAAGATCCAAGTTTCATTTTAAAATACCATGTCTTGAAGAAAAGGAGGGACAACTGCTGAGTGGCAGTAACTCATTTCCAACTCAGTCAGAGATCTGAATTGAGGGGTGATGGGATAAAGTTGAAGAAGGTCATAGTTACCACAGCCAGAGTGTTTCTTCTTTTCTACTGTGTTAAACTCCAAAGCAGCTACAGTCCTATTTCATTACCCACAAACCTTTGCAATAGGAGGCTCTTGCCACCTCTCCCACCAGAAGCAGAATCAGTTTTTCTGCCTCTTCAACCCTGGCTGGCTGTGGGACTTCCCTGGCACACGGCACAGTAGTAAATGTGATGCAGACAGAGGTGCTGGCAGCACCTGTATATGGATGTTTCCCCTCTAGGATGCCATCTGAAGAAGGAGAGTCTAAACTCCTTTTCATGAAAAGAGAAACCTGGTCATCTGAGTGTGCTCAGCAAAGCTCACCATCTCGGCAGATGCTCTGACTAGTGAATGAAGCCATCAGGATCATGTAGCTCCATCCAAGTTAGCCTACATCAGAAACACTCGCCTGAGCAACAGGAATGTGAGCCAATAAATGGCACTATTTTGGAGTGGTTGGTTATACAACAAACACTAAAGGAAGTCAGAAGGTCAAGAGGGATGCCATCTAGGTGCAACGGAGGGAGGAAGCGGCTCGGGTTCTGTCTCTGGAGTCAAAGGAGCTTGTAATAGCAAAAGCTATAGGGGTCCTGGGCTGGAGTCAGGGAGACCCGGGCTCCTGCTTCTCATCCTTAGCTCTGTCCCTCTTTCTAAGGAGAGAAGTACCCAGTCCAAGGAAAAGATGCAATAATTCACCTCCTGAGAAGAGAAGGAAAAAATCAAGGCTGAGGGAGTTGGGAAAAGGCAGGAGAATGGAGAAAGACTGACATTTCTCAGACCTCCATGTCTAGACTTACAGAGGGAGAAAGGAGAGGAAGAGTGGTGGGAGACAGCTAACGAGGGGACAAGAAGTCATTTATCTGATCTTCCATTATCATTTGAATGAGGGGTGGTCAGGAGATGAAGAAGAGCAGGCTGAATTCTGGATTTGCCGGTATGACTTCTGGCAAGGTCCCTCCGTTGCACCTAGATGGGACCTTGACCTCACCGATGAATTTCTCATTCCACAAATAATTTCATGGCTTACAGTGTTGTCTTCTCTTTTTTAGGAGCAAACATAGCTTTCACTTCCATTCTTATAACCTTCCGATACAAAACCAGATCAAAACATTTATGCTCAAGTAGGGTATGAATACTCACTGGTCAAGAACAGCCGTTCTTATAGTTAGAATAAAAAGGTGTTCTCTACCACACTCCCTACTAACATACAACAATAAAAACAAAGCAGAGCTCTGAATTGAATATCAAACTATGCAAAAAATATTCCCACCTTGCAACCTTGGCTTTTAAAAAGCAGACACTGCTACTTTGTGGTTTATGTGTACTCTAGTACTGGTTCACCTTATAAGTGTAATGGTCAGAACAGGATTTTTTTAAAATCAGTACTTTTTTAAAAAACATTTTTCAAGAAAGTAGCCAGTGATAAATATGAAGTTATTCACACAGTTTAAATATTGATCTGTCACCAAGACTCCACTACTCTACATGGACTATCAGTTTTTGTGAATGTGATTTTTCCCCCAAACATTTATAATCATCTTAGAAGCAGTATTTTTAATAAATCTTTTGAACATCCGACTTCCCAAATCTCCAACGCATAATGACACCAATCTCTGATACATCTTAAGTGCTCAAGAATATTCACGGGGTTGACAACTACTCTCACCTCAAGAGGCAGGTGTCTTGCATCCAACAAATTATTAAAAACTATAAAACTTTGAAGTTTTAGAATTTAGATGATTACTAAGGTTCTTGTAAATTCTAGAAACCTACACATTTGAGATATGTAAATAAAATACCTACATCTTTTTTCTCAACCATTTAAGGTAAGATATTAAATGCATGACACTCAATCTTGGAAATCTGAGAAATACTTCTAACAATTATGAGTTTTTAAGTTTAATGTATATTGAGCATTTGCCATGTGCTGAAGCATATGTAATGGTTTTTTTTAAAATTTTATTTTAATGTTACATTTTAGATGTACAGAGTGATAGCATTCATCATAGGGGATTTGTACCTGTACATGATATAATGTAATAGTTTTATATTTGCCCAATGATGTGCATGTTTGTGTGTACCATATAGAAAGAGAAATTGTATAAATATCTCAAACCCAAGAACACTTCTGCATGTTCTCCAAGAAACTTGCAACTTGTAATAAGAACCAGCTCCTAGATATGTGTAAGAAAGTAATAGTCATCATTTAAAGAAATGATTCAGGATAATTTCAGACTGACATCACTAATAAAATGGAGTGGAACAATCGTTTTCCAAGCCAAAGTAAAGAAATCAAAGAGATCTATTCTCTTGGCGGGAGAGAACCTCCATCTGTCATCTGTAACATTTCAAATTAGACTAATAAAATCAGACTAGTCTATATCATGAAGAAATTTTTAAGCCAACCTGGGAAGTGGAGAGGGCGGCCTAATATTTTCACCATTCTAATTACCAGGGTCCTTTGGCTCTTACTCTTTCAGAAGGCTGCTTTTATCTTTGCAGTAATGATCCAAGACATAAAAAGAAGCCTTTTGAGTGACTCGATTGGCCTACTCAAGTTCACACAGTATCTATCGATGTACTTTTGCTGTCCTGTCAAAAAGCACTTACAAAAATTAGTAAGTTTAGGGTATAGTTAGTATAAGATGAGACAGATGAGAGGAGAGCATGGTGTTTTCTTTCCTTTTTTTTTTTTAATTTCTGATATCAGGGATGGTAGCTTATTTAAATTCCATTGGAATCCTCCAAAATATTGAGACTTTTGCATAAGGACTGCAATTCCCCATCTAAGTACAACCTAAGGATGTGCTCTAGTCAAAAAGTAATTTAAAAGTGAGACATTAGGTAACGAGAAGTTTAAAAAAAATGCAGATTTCCTCCCTGTTGGATTTAGACATGGTCTGTTTGAATAAGTTTAAATCATAATATTCAGCTTCTAGCACAGGGATGTATAGACACGGATGTTTGATATATACTTTTAGAAAAGAATTTGAGCATTTTGGGGTGGTGATGGTGCTGGGGATTGAACTCCGGGTCTTATGCTTAGCTAGGCAAGTGCTCCACCACTTGAGCTAAATCCCCAACCCCAGTAGTTTTTGTGAAAAGTGGAAAGCAGTTACCGGGAAGATTTCTGACCGCTAAAGAGGCTGAAAGTGTCAATTGAGAATTCAGCTGGTACTATGTTTCCAAATAGCAGTGAGGTTTGAAAGCACACCGTTAATGCACCAGCTCCAGGTTTCTTTAGTCAAGAGTTTGCTTCTAAGAAGCTTCAGGAGCCAGCGGGGACAGAGCAGTTGGAAGAGTAGGGTGGCGGATGGCATTTACCAGAGAATCAAAGCCAGGAGAGAGATACATAATATAATTATGTTGATTACTGTTTTTGATCAGAAATACTAAAGCAACTGTAACCCAACAGAAAGATACAAGTACATAATTATGCAGTCCCAGAACAAGGTGGATTTGCTGCCTGTAAAGTTCAATAATATTTTGCCCCAAGAGGTTAAACAGAGACATCTATAACGACTATATCTTTCCAATCAGATCAGTAGGAAGATGGGCTTGAAAAGGTGATTCAGATGAAGGGCACACAACCACTGAGGAGGGAAATAGGGCTAAAGAGAATTGTCCAGAAGAGTCCAGGATCAGAATTGGTCAGAACTCTGAGTTAATATATTGGCATAGCACCTTGCTCAGTTCAGCTGACTTATTTCAAGAATAGCTCTACCAAGAGTGTTTCCAAATTCCCTTTATGGACCTCAGAGCTCACAATTCTCCGAGGTCATAGTGGAAGAAAGTCACAAAATGAAGTAAGACTATTAGATTTCACTTGGTTTACCTCTGCTAGGAGAGCTCAACTACTCCCTAAGAACAATATATACTTTTCCATGGTTTGTCTTCATGTTTCCCTACTATGGAGGTCCAGAGTCACCCTTGCCATGCAGAAAACTGCAGAAAAAAATATAGCCATTCGTTTTGAAAACCTAAAAGCATTCAGTTCTGTTTTTTTTATTTCACTTGTATAAAGTCCTATTTTATTTGAAACAACCAGCATCTCAAAATAATTTTATAGGAGCTAAAATATGAAGTAGTAAGTACTTCCAAATCTTGGCTAAGACGATTTTAGATTTATTTTTATCTTACATTTTATATTTATGTCAGATTTGTATTTTCCAAACTTTCATGAATGCCTAAATCATCATTTTTCTCTTTTTTGATTTTGTCTGGTTATAGTGGGAAATCTTCCCTTTTAGATCAGCTAAGAATCATCTCACTAGTATAAAAACTTTTAATTATATAAGATTTAAGTGTTTCAACCAGGAAAAATTTCTCAGTGAAATCTCAAACATTATTAACAGCAAAACATTTGATATTTTCCTATCGCTACAAATGTGACCTTATTTATAGTCAGTGCTTATAAAGGATGTTCTTTAACATAGTGTATGTTATTGTTGTGTCAATGAAGTCAGAAGTATCCAATAATATCAGTACAGCTCTACAAGTTAATATTTATTCAACGCCTGCTATATTTTATGCTTTCAAAAGTATTAAAGCAAAATTTTCACCACTTTTCTTAAGCTATAGTAAGCCAAATATTGGAATGTTTTCTATTCTGGTAGTGAGAAATTTAATTTTTAAAAAATTTTTATTAGTACATGCTTGCAGTACATAATGATGGCATTCATTGTGGGGCACTGGTACATATATAATGCACCTTAATTCTTTTTATGTCCCTCCCCTCCTCCCCCCTGCCTCCATCTCTTGGTCCACTTCCCATTTGCAAAAGACATGCCTCCCTGTTTCCTACTATCTATCTTTTATTTTCCTCTTTAATTTATTTATAGTTTGGGTTTCTGATATAAAAGAAACCGCGTAATATTTAACCTTGTGTATAGGATTTATTTCACTTAACAAATACTTTTAATTTTTTATTTTTACCAAGAACATGTATTGGTACATTGTATACATAATGATCATATTCAACATGGTTATTTTGTACCTGTACATGATATATCTTGGTTTTTCCCCCCTTCCCCTCCCCTCCCTTCTGTTATCCCATCCTTTCCAGAGATGGAGGAAACATGAAGATATTTATCAGAATGTCTTCTAGAAGTTTATTTTTAAACACATCCTTGTAGGCATACACATAGCTACAAAAAGTAATAACCTGGTTCTTGTTCCTTTAACTATAGGGTACCAGATTCTAAAATTTCTGCAAAGCAATGGCAGGAATAGGCTGAGCCATATCTAAGGATAGTCCACCCCCATGACAGCAGATCAATGGCCGGAAACAGAGCCGAAGTTCAGACAGCCAGCACTCATCTGCAGGACAGAGCCAATCAATGCTGAGAAAATGAAGGACAAGCTCTCTGGGACTCAGAAGATAGACATATCAGGGGTGGCTAGGATAAAAGATAGAGGCTAGGTGCCACCTGTCACCTTGGTGCAGAAATGCTATGGAGAATAGGCCAGGGCAGCTAAGCTGGAAGCTAACAAAAACATGAATTCAGAGGAAAAGTATGCAACTTCTTTTAGGAGAGAGGGAGGAAGGTATATTTGAATCATCATAGTTTACAGTTATTAAGCATAAATACTAGAGTTAAAGAAATAATACTTTCTGTCTATCATCTTCAAATCTTGCTCTAAGCAAGGCAGGGCATAACACACAGGACAGAATCAAATCTGCATCTTTGGTGTTGTTCAGAAGTGGTATATGGTTGATTTTTTTGGTTTATTTGCTCTTTGCTGTGTTTTAAGTACAGGTAAATAGATTGTCTGCCCCACTTACTGTATCCTCCCATTTTCTTTGTCCTGAATTAACCTCACCAGCACGTCTGCATCACTCCACATACTAGTACTATTCTTAGTATCTCTGGAGACTGAGCTCATCCATTTACAGATTATCTTGCTGTCTCTCTTCTAAACAGAGATAAAAATAAGCCACAAAATAAGGCTGAAGGTTCAGTAAAGAAGAGCTACAGTCTCCATGATTTCAATCGGGGGTCCCTCAACTGCAACTAAGAGGCAAATCTGGTCCATCAGAGCTTCTTTTATGAATCAAGTTTTATTAGGCTCCAGCATGCCCATTCATTTGTGTGTTGCTTATTATTGTTTTCAATCTACAACAGCAGGACTGAATAACTGTGGCAGAGACCTTGCAAAACCTACCCTCTAGCACTTATATTAACATTTATAAAATGTGAATTAATGTAATATATAAATACAATTGTATATTTAGATACAGGTTTTCAAAGCCTGAATAATTTACTGTTTGGCTTTTAAAAGAAATATTGCAGGCCCTCCACCTAATTAAGAGTGCAGAGGGCTCCTTGCCTACATTAAAATCAAGGTGTTCCTATCACCTATCAACTCTGTGACATTGGAGTATGTTACTTAATATCTCTGAGATTAATTTTTTTATTTCCAAAATAGGTATAAGAATAGGATCCCCTTCCAAATGCTCTGAGGATTCAATAACAAATACTGTATTAACATTACCTCCAATTTTTTAATATTATACCCCTAAAATCTTTTATTCAAAGATAGATTGTGATTTCCTGTCTCTGGAAAAGTTTTCAGACACTTCTATACATTTGCAATGAAGATTTCACCATTGAATTCTAAGAAGACCTCATTTCTAGGATGTGATTAGAATGAAAACAAATCTACTTTAATTAAACATTGAGGCTGGCAATTGTGCACTGGGCAGAAGCACATTTCTAGTAAATGTTTAATAACGAGATTACAGAGTGTTCTGCATGCAAAGCGAAGTGAGAAACAATAATAAATTTGCATGTGAATTTACATCTGTCAACCAAATAGATTTGAGCTCTATATCCAGTGTGTACGGGAGTGGTCCTGGAAGCCAGTTCAAAAGTTGAAGTAGAAAGAATGGGGTTTGGGAACAAACCAATCTGAATGGAAACCTAGAATGTACACTCCCTAGAGCAGTGACTGCAGCGCATGTACCCAACCTTCCTGTGCCTCGGTTTACTTATCTGTCAAAGAGGGGCAACAATGTTTCTCTCTGAGAACCACTGGAATGATTAAACAAAGTGAAATCATACATGAGGGATATATGTTTATGACATTAAATGTGGTGATGGTATCACTGGTGTATGCATGTATCCAAACTCATTGAATTGCATGTATTATGTATGTGCAAGGGTTTGGGGCATGGGAATTGTTCATCAATAAAACTGCGAAAGATTTTTTTTAAAGAAAAAATGAAAAACACTCGCCCCTTAGTTCCTTCAGTGTAAAAAGTGTGGATTGCCATGTTACAGTTTATACTTGTATATATCAAGGTAGGGGAGCAAAATTTATTAGCACTGTTTCAGAGAACACAAGGTCACAGTCTAAAGTCTGTCCTTATCTGGTCTGCAGGTGCCATTGGACACTCCAGGTGACTGGCTGAACTCGTCACACCCCAGTGACACCTTCCTTCCCTACAGTATTTGCAGGTACAGGGCAGGGCGGTATGCTGAGGACTGAGTTTGCCTTCCAAGACATCCAGGGAGCCTTCATGGTCTTTACAGACTAGCTCATGGCTAGTTCCTTAATCTTATAAGGCTTCATATTCTCAATTGTAAAAGGATGATGAGATTAGTAGCTACCCCTTAGGTCTACTCTGGAGACTAATACCAAAACTCAGTACAGTGCTTGGTACTTACTTGCCCAGTAAAACTTACGTATTAAAATTATCTTGCTTGTTTACTTGTATTTCTCTTTCATTACACTAAAAGACCATTGAGACCAAAGGCTTTGTCTTATTTAACACTGTATACCATCACCTAGCAGAGATTCATATATGATTACGTGAATAAATGTTTGTTGAGAGGTGAATGAATGAATGCATAATGAATGAATGAAATTATCTACCTATTGATAAGAATAGGGGAACAGCATCTCTTTTTACATTAAAGGTAAGGATAGAAAAAAAATATGCTTGCAGTGTTTCTGCTGCTCAAAGAGCAATGTAAATTGTTACAGTCCATTATTAACTCATTTCTACTGTTTGATATAACTTTTAGCATTTGACTCCTTTTGATTTCTACCTATGTTCCAATCCCAATCCCTAAATATGCCATCGTCTGTATGGACCGTTGGCATTTGGCAAACTGCATCATCCATGGTAACACAGAGCACCAGGGAGTTACTGGGAGGTTATGAAAGTACCGTGTGAATAAGAAACGCATCTCATCCAGCAAACTGTAAATATCACGGGGAATCCAATCCAATCCATGCTAACTCTATGAACTGAAGATTAAAAGTGCCTCTTTGCCCTTGACTCATTCCTCTTCTGACCTCCTTTCCCTTCTCTTCAGCCTGCTGGGATATTGACTGGGATTTTAGAGGAGTGGAAGGTCTTTATCTCTTTGAGATGAGCTGCAATATGATTACAATCGATTAAGTGATTTACAGTATAGAGCACCATTCATTACCTCTCTGCTTTATAGTATTATGAATGACAACTTCTATGTGAATATATATTATTATTATTGGATATTTGTGTACTACCTTTCTCTAAGAAGCTCAATGTTCTTTTTAGACTTTAAATAACTAGACAGATCTTGGAACCTTGTACAAAATTGAAAGGGAGGAGAAAACAACTTGAATGAAAACTTCTCCTATGAGTAAAATTATACTGGCACTGGTGTGAGGACAAACGATGTTCGGACAACTCTGGGGAAGAGGGAAAAAACACACATAATCACATTTGATGGTTGGGATAACAGTTCTAGATTTTCGTAATTAAATTAAATTAATAATTAAATAATTAAATTCTGGAGGCTAGATTTTTATTTACTATTTGAACTAGAGCTTTCACATGACAATAGGGTGAATTAGACTTGTACAGTAATTGACTTAGGGAGATTTAGAACTGTACGATATTCGATGATTGTTCTAATTCAGAAGAATGCATGTTATTACAGATGCCTCACATGGAGTGAAATGTTATTAATATTTTTATGTCACACCATTTCAAATGAGTGTAATTTGAAAATCACATAAAATGTGACTACAACCACATTTCTAATGTTGAAAGTATTATTCCAAGGATATGGTTTAATAAAATGCATGCATTATAGATGAAAGTTAAGAAGCTCTTTCCCATACATTTCTAGTTAAATTGTGCCTAGGAGTGACTCAAATTTCTCATTACTCATTTCACTGTGTCCCTAGACTATAATATTTATAATATTTTTACTTGTAGCAAAATAAATACCATGTGAATTTTTCATTTGTAAAAAATCCATTTTCCCTTTTAAATTATAAGGTAGTCTGCTATAAATAAGGAAAGCATAAACCCGGGCCCAAAATAAGACATGTATCCCAAAGAGTCCTACGGAAGTATGCAGTGAAATCATTTTTTTTTCCTCGACAGCCCTGTGGTCCAAAAACGCTGGCTTGTTCACAAATGAATTGTGGATAAATAACGTCATTAGTTACTATAATTGCTACCAATATTATCTGATATAAATCTTCATTATAATTATAAGATTTTTTTGTGTATGTTATTTAATTCCTTTATAAATAACCTAGAGTTGTGTATTAGCTTAATATCTTAGGGGTGAGTTCCCATGTGCCATGAAAACTTGCCTCTCTCTTCCAAGTGTTCTTTCTGGCAATTTATATATAAATATGAATGTTATATGCAATATAAATTCATATATATAACTCTCTCTCTCTCTCTCTATATATATATATATACAGTATATTTCTGTCCAGTGTTTTTTCTTCTGAGTGAGTGTTTAATTTTTACATTAGTCAGGATTTCAGTTTGTCTCGAAACGCTTATCAGCTTCTAAGAGACATTTGCAGGGAGCACAAGGCTCCGGGTTTGATAGCAGTAATTGTATTTAACTTGTAAGACACAAAGCTATTTATCTTCTGGCCGGGAATTCACAGAGGAGAAAGGAGGATGGCCTGATAAAACAAAAATTAAAGAAAAAAATGACTAAGCTCCCTCTCACCACTTGCCATCCCTCATGTAAGATCATTAAACATTAAGCAGACTTTTATTTAATAAAGCTCTTCCTTTCTGTCTAAATATGGTGCTAGAAAGTGAAGGGGATCATGAAAGGAAAGAGATGGCCACATCCCCCAAAGGCCTCGCCGATGAGACAGACAAAGGCAGCCGTCAATGGGCAGAACTTGCCTGAAAGCCAGAATATCTGGGAATGTCCAATCTAAAGCAGGATCCGTGTGTGATAAAATGTAGAGCACTCAAGTCAGGTTGGATGCCGGCATTCCTAAAACCACACTAAACCTAAATGGTTTTAGACTATTCCTAATCTATGTGATGGGAATAAAACTATCATTGATGATGGGGGTTGTTTCAAGGATGCCGAGACAACCCCCATCTAGACAGTAGGATGCTGTCTAGAAGTGGAGAGCACCGAGGACATGTTCAGTACATGGCAGCCTTCACTACCTGAGTGGTTGACTGAGAGATGGTGGAGGGCATCTCCTGCCACTTTCTACACTTCTGGGACAAAGTCGTCATTTTGTGCATATTCCTTACTTTGGCACCATTTCTACTGTTATGGAAATCTGTGTAAAGATTGAGATGCACGCTCTTTTTGGCCTGCATTTCCCTTTTTCTGAGTAAACCTCAGTGCAGAAAATCTTCTCAGGGCCCAAAATGTTCCCAGCTGATAGATAATCCTGATAAAATAGCTGCAAGTACAATTATTATGCATACAGTGCTCTGCTGTATTCAAGGAACTTTCCACCTCCAGAGGTAGACCAGCAAACCTAATCCCCATTTGACAGATAAAATAGGAGGTATCTTAGGGCCACGCCTGTTGAAAGATCTGCTCCAAAGCCACGTTGTCAGAGGACACAAATGCAGCTTAAGAAAGGGTCAACTGTCACTTCTTTAGAAGACGTAGCTCTAGCCAGTACTTTATTTACTCTTTTGAAGTCTCTTCTCTTAAATGTCAAACTAGTCTTCACCAGTTTTTAATGGGAGAAAATGCAACTTTCAGCCACGGAGATTGAAACCCAGAGAAACTTCTCAACAATAGGGATTTGCTCAAGGCAGTGGGCAAGTTGTAAGTGACAAGGCCAACAGCTCTTGGTTGCAGTCGGGCAGTCTGACCTCAGAACTCTTACAGCACTCGTCATCCTCTGACGCCTCTTCAGCAGCCCCATAAATAGGGTGGTTTTTATCACAGTAGTTGCGCACTAATGAAACTCATTAGATAAATTTAGAAGTACATGAAGGCAAATGCTCATTGTATTATCGGTGATGTAAATAAAGATTTATATGATAGAACATAGGTAAAAAGAAATGAGAGACGCTGCATTCTAGTTCTGTACTACTGTACTATGCAATAAAAGCACCCATAGTGTTGGGGTGATAATTGAATACGAAACTATATTTAAAGACTTAAAGTTTAGGCCATCACTTTCAGACCATCACTCATATCAGACACACTGCAAATAGCATAATAACTACAAGTGGTTTATGGATACCATATTGAACACTACAAGTAGCCAGTCCAAAAGAAGGAAAAAAAGAGAATAACATACCTAACTTTCTAGGTATGTTATTCTCAAACCAAGTTGAATGTAGAATCACCAAGGGAAATTTATAAAAATGTCAATGCCTAGGCCAGTGCTTTCCAAACTTCACTATGTACTTGTAACACCGGGGTTGTTAAAGATCATAGATTCTGATTCAGTAGTTATCCACAAACCCTGAGAGTCTACATTTTTAACACCTCTCAGGGAATGCGAATGGTGGCGATACATGGACCATACTCCAGACCCTTTAGATTAGATGACTAGAAACTGGGGATGGAGCAGCACTGACAGTTTATTAAAATTCCTGGGGGACCGTCATCTGCTGCCAGCTTGAGGTGCATGGCTTAACATACCTGTTTCTCTGTCTCCCTCCCTCCCTCCCTCCTTCCCTCCATCTCCCTCCTGGTCCCTCCTTCTTTCTCTCTCTCTCTCCTTCTTTCTCTGTCTTCCTTTCTTTCTTTCTGGAAAAATTGGACAGCATGCGTATTTTGCAGTGAAAATTATCAGAATATTAAGTAGACTCACTGACTGACACATATTGGGGACTGAATGTTTGAGGAACTTATTCATAAGGTAGCTTTAAAATGCATCTAGGAATGTCCAATCTCATTCACTAAGTGATCCTTTCTCTAGTTGTCATTACATTTCTGCAGTCTTCATACATGTTCATCTATGGCTTTCCCTCCTGATCATATTTGTATTTCTAGATATTCCCTTTGCAGGACTTCACTATATGTTTTTCTTCCTGTTGAACTGAAAGCAACACGAGTGCTGAATGGACGAATGAGCAGGTAGATGGGGCTTGGTTTAATGTGTGCTTCGAATCTGGCAAGCCCTCAAATCTTTTCAGACTAAGGAGGAAAGAAAAAGAAAGAAAACCTCCTAGATAGGAATTAATGAAATCTAAGGCCCAAGAAATTTTCATCGTGATGCCAAAAAGACAGACTTATTTTTAACTCTTCAAAGTCTCAATAATCTAGGATGAGACATGGATAAAAACAAAATTGTTCTTATTTTTAAGAGTATCCCCTAAACCATAAAAGGATGATGAATATTTGGAACAAAGTATTTGGGGGACTTTTTAAAATTCAATGGTTCTGCATTAAGAGTGATTATGCACCACCAGAGGACATTTGACTTTTATGGAAACATGCTACTGGCATCTAGTGGGTGAAGGCCACAGACAAACATACTACAGCGCACAGAACAGCACTCTTTCCCCCATCACACTCTGCAAAGATTCATCTAGCCCCAAATATCAATAGGCTAAGGATGGAAAATCTTACTAACCCAAACAGGTATGGATTTCTGTTTGCGAATAATTTTTATGGAAAAAATAGTGCTACTATTAAGAATGTAATAAGTCAGAAATTGGAAAAAGGGTAAGAAGTTTGCAGTAGTACGGAATGAGTATCAGGACAGGAATCTTGGTTCTGTCCCTTAGCCCATGTGATGCTGAATGAGTGAGTATGAGTGTTCCCCAAAGGTTCATGTGTCAAAAGGCTTGGTCCCCAGGGTAAGTGCTGTGAGTGGTTAGAAGGCGGGACATCATGGGAGGTCTTTAGGTCATTAGAGGTATAACCCCAGTGGAGATTATGGGATGCTCACCTCTATTTCTTTCTCTCCACCTTCCAGCCAATGCGGTAAGTAGTTTGCTCCACCTCATCCCCCTGCCACAATGTGCTGCCTTCAGCAGAGACTCGAAGCAAATAGGCCACTCAGTGTTGGACTGGAACTTCCAGAATCATGAGGTAAAAATAAACATTTTCTCTTTATAAGTTAGTTGCCTGGAGTTTAAGGGAGTTGCCTTTGGCATTGCCCAGATTTCCAAAACTGCAGAAAATAAACCTTTTCTATTGATTAATTAACTGCCTGGGGCATTTCATTACAGTGGGGGAAAGCTAACTAACACGCTGATGAATAAGAATTCAGTCAAGGACATTTCAGCTGAGGTGATGTGGAAAATCAAGAGGAAACCAAATGAGATCCTATTCTTCTCAGTATATGTTGAGCTGCTTCTCAGTCTTTGTTTCCCAGGGTCTGAAAAGCTCTTATTGCACCATGCTTAGGGTTCTAATAGTCCTTACAGCATAAATGGCTACCCACACACAGCAGAGAAAGCATCTTGAACAATTCTAGGCAGCTCAGCCTCCCAGGGGGTCTGGAACTGTGGCTAAAATTAATTCCTCATGTTCAACTCACCTTTTGCCTCCTCTCCCTTGTCCTCACAACTGTACTGTAGAGAGACAGCAATCAGAGGTTTTATAAGGCACATTTGTCAGTGCTTGGATGATAGCTCTGGGATGATTTTTCTTTTATTTCCCTCTCCTGTTCCTTAGCTTTTCTATTTTCAGGTTCAAAGGAAGAAGTTGCTTTTGAGTTCTGTTTCCCAGAATTAAGTGATATAAGATTCCAATTGCTATAGAACCATTTCCATCTTGGCTCCTCACTGATTCACAAAGAGCCAATGCTACAGGCCCTGTGCCCTGCTGGGTTCTAAATATTTCACAGCGGGTTTTAGCAGAGGCACATAACATCCTGTGAATGCCAGTGAGAAGATTTGAGCATTGGCCCATTCATCCTGGTGCAGAGTTGTCCCATTCAGGCCTGGTAAGCAGGAAACATTTTCTGAGAATAGGCCCTCAGAATGAGATAACTTAAGTGACTATTTTATAGATGTCATTTTGTATTTCTTGATTACTTAAACATTAGTAATAAGTGAGTGGCAAACCCGAACTCTTCTCTATGACTTCTAATGCTTTATTCTTTTCAATAAAACAAGATGGCTGAGAAAATGAGGATACATCACTTTTCCAGAAATTGTGTCAAGACAGTCTACCCAAGTTGGTTGTTTTGCTCTTCATCACTCAGATACAGAGGTCATTTTGATCTTATGATTTATAATAAATCAATTAAACATTTCCAGATTGTTCTAATGATACTTGAAGTTCAGTTAGGTGGATCCTTTCAATCATACAGGAAAGCAGGCAGGACAGAAATTCAGGTATCCAAGGGCCAAAACATGAGTCATTTCTAGGACATCTAGGGAGAGTATAACATAGAACTGAAATGCGCTTGATTTAGTATATCTACCCTTTGCAACCAGGCAACTAAGAAAGGTAATAGCTCCCTCAAATACTCAGTATTCTCACTTCTCATGGGAGCACATTGCCATTGTAAGAACAGCTTGAACTCATTTGTGCTGATACAATTTTTTGTTTCCTAAAGGAGAATTTTTCATTTCACATCTCACAACAACTACCTTTATGTGGAACTAACCTTTGAAATGTGATACTTCTTTAAAGAAAGACATAAATCTAAGATGTCATGAGAGGAAAGATGTTCATTTCCAACCACGTATTTAAAAAAAAAAAAAAAAAAAACTTTCAATCTGAGGTGAGAGCCATAGTGGAAATTGTCCCCATTTGGGAACAAAATTTGGCCCTAGATCTGTCCCTCACTTGTTACATGACCTTAGGAAAGGCCTAACACCTCCCTGAGTCTCTGTTTTGATTTGAAATGGCTAATATGAATATCCACTTTACCCAACTTTCAGCCTATTTAATAGTCAAAGTGAAGTAATCTATATAAACAAAAATCATAAAGTGTCACCTATATATTTGTAATTCTCACACATAACATTTACTGAGAGTCAGCCTAATTGCCCAGCATTATGTTGAGAGTTTTACATGTGTTCACCTCAATTATTGTTCACTTCAACTAAGGAAAGTATTATAATTTCCCCATTTTCTAGACTAGGAAACAGAGGGAGGTGAAAAAAACTATAGAAATTTTGGAACTGGATCATCAAACAGACAGAATAAACACTTGCTTAGGGAACCAACAAATAGAGTAATAAATGAGAATTTTGGAAGAGAGAACCTGATATATTCTTAAAGTGTTAGAGTAATCTCAAATATTCCAGTGCACAGGGCATTTCAAGGTCTTAAGCCAATTGCCTGAAACTCACAACAGATGAAACCAAATCCTCAATGTGTCAGCTGCCTGCAAGGCCCATACTTAAAACTGCTACACTTTACCCCATACTATAACAATAACATACATTATTACTAAATAACAGTTACCTGTGATAATAATAGTTTTTGAGAGAAAGCAAGGCCATTAAAGAAAGGTATTTTCTGTTTTGAAAACGTATAGGAAGCAACCCATAATTTGGAGCTAAAGACACAAAGAGTCGGGGTGCACCCCAAGGGTCACTGTGTTTCTCACATTTTTGGCTTTAAAATGAGCATTCAAAAGGCTTCTCATAGCTGCCAACAAACTTGTGGATCCTCTGTTGGCTTAGGACAAATGGTTAACATCAATTTAGAAATCTTTAAAATTCCTAATGGAAGAACAACAAACCCTGCGGCAGCAATTTTAGGGCCAATGATAATATGCATGGAGAGAGAGATTTATTTTTCCTATGGGCAAATGAACAGCTTTTAAGATCGCAGGCTATTTTGGTTCCTCTCACCTGGCCCCACCACGTCCCCTTGGGTTTAAGCAAGAAGCATTTAGAAATCAAGTGTATTAGTGCCTGGAGAATTTGGATGATGATAAGAATTCACAGTAACTGCTAACACCCCTAGATTCCTTCAAGTGCTTCAAAATAACTTCATAAGGTCATTTTTTGTGCCTTAGTCTAAGAAATGCTAACAGGCATCCAGAAATAGCCAAGATGGCTGCTTTTAGGAAACTGAGAAGACAGGTGACTGGGTAGGTGGAGCTTTACCCTTTGATAACTTGGGGCTCTTGCTCTCAAAATTTTAAAACCAGATATAGGAGACTCTGGATATTAGCGAACAACCCAGAAATGGTACATTTATTTCCTGTTAGCTTTTAAAGAAAATTAATGCTGATGTAGACATGAAAACATAAACACAGCCTTAGAACCATTTAAGAGTCTTGGGCCACAAACAGACAAACTTACTTTTAATATTTCTTTCAAGCATGGCAATTAATAGCTTAATGACTGTTAGACTTCTGCAAATGTTTGGGCTTTTTATTACTGTGCCCATCCTGTTATAAAGGACACGAGAAAAACAGAATACTGTGGGGAATTTAGAGTATAGGAGAGTGAGTTATGTATTAGGTCCAGATTAGTGAAATGTGCAATATTCTGAGCTATCGTTCTTCTTTTTTTTGTTTGCATCTATCCATCAAGTACCAACGGAGTTGTGTGGGAAAGGTCCCTTGCTAAGGGTTTTGCCTTATTTTTTTTTTGGCACTTTTATGATCAGAGTTTTGAACTCTTTTTCTAGGAGAAGTGAAAGGTGAGCAAGAAAGCTAAGGGATTATTAGAATGATCTCTTTCAAAGAAGGCAAGCTTTTCTCCCACTGCCCTTGATTCGGCGGCCATCTGGCTCTGGGAGTTTGTTGCCCATTGCTCCTTGACTGTAAAATTTAAATGGATAATTAACCCCTCTCGCTCCCACACCCACATGCCTGCTATTAAAATGACTATCAGGATCCAGCTCTGATGATCAAGACATGTTTAAGATAAGTGAGAACAAAAGAATTGGCAAAGTCAGCCGCATAAAGAAATTCTACCTTTGGTTTTTTTCTCTTTGTTCCTGTGACTTACTATTCATGAACCCAAGCCTAGTAAATCTCCTTTTAAAGTCTCTTTGCCACCTCTGGCCACATGAACCTTCAAACACACTGGAATAAATGGCTCCATAAAGTCCAGAGCTCGTTGGTTATCCTGTGATTATCGGCAATAGCTCACCATAGAGATGCTTCCCCTTCCCCTCACGACTTCTCATTTGCAGCTCCCTGCAGCACCTATAATCATTATCTTTGGTATGAGCCAGTCAGACTGTGTTGGCCAAAACTTGGTATGAAATGTTCAGTGCATAGTTAGTAAGTCTCCAGAAGCTGTCTACACTTATCAAGTCCTAGATAACTAACCGATCTTCTAATACAAAAAGCATGAATGTGTGCTTTTTTCAGTATATCATGATCCGGTGACAGTCATGAAAAAATTACTATTGAGGAGTGAGAATGAGAGAGTGAAAGAGAGACGATGGCATTAAAATTAAAACATGTACCTGTCGGATAATGTTCATTCACTGGCCAGTTGTCCACCTGGAGTGTAGCGTTGCCTCCATTCCTGGTGAAGCGCACCACGTGGTATTTGCCATCATTGACGGGGGTTCGCTCCTCTTTGATGGAGATGTCAACTGTGCCAATATTGAAGACAACGCCAATTTTCCCCTGTTCCTGCAATAAAGAAACACAAAAGGCATAGTTATCACTGGCCACAGATTTTCTCCCTTTAAAGTTGATCTTCAGACTAGCAATAAGCCTGTAGGGGCCCAGAGGGAGCTGTCAGTATGAAGTTAATAATAGTATGCTGTATTTCTCCACGGGCTTTCATCCTGCACATAAAAAGCAGTGGTATAAAGCCACCCAAATTGCTCTCGCAAGCTGAACTGCCCAGGTTACATCATTCAATGGATATCAATGGATATCAAGGCTGGAATGACAGAACTACCGAACAATGAGGTGCTGACACTGGAAAGATCATTTCCGGGAGAGGAATTCAGCTGATTTCCTAAGAGAGAATAATAAGATGCTGGACCCTAAATCATTCCACGACTCAGATGTAGGAATAAAGAGGAAACGTGAACCTGCCTGAACATTTTGGGCAGTGGAGCCACAGAGAGAGGTACAGAATGGTCGGGAGCCAATGCCAGGGGAATAGCATTGTATGAACGAGGCGCTGGTAATACTTTCTGCAGATTCAAACTGCATACAAAAGGCATTTTCAGGAAGGGGCAGTGAAACTGAGCTGGGGTTTCAGAGTCAGATGGCTACTACCCTGCCCACTCTTGCAGCCCTACTTAGCTTCATCCAAAGATAAATGCAATATTCTGTGCTATTGCGTATGTGTCACGGCAGGAAAGAGGGCGTAGGGCTTGGAAAGACTCGTGGAGTGGGAAATCGGAATGAATTAGAGAAGGGCGATATTATGGCAATGAAAATGATGATTACGGAAATGGTGATGATGGTGGCAATGAGATCATCTGCTCCCTAGGAAATGCCTAGAAACACTCAGCCACAAATATAATGAGCTTGAAACACTTAATCTTTTCCTTTAATAACTGGTTATGACTCAGAGCTGGGATTCATATTCACAATGAAATGAAATGAGAGTGACCCTACTGATCTAGTATATTTAGCTTCTCTCAATCTCTTGTAGTGATATCACAGCGTTGCGGAGTATATGGAAGGCCAAGAGACAATGGAGACATCTCTCTCCACTTTTCTAGTTGTCTTGAATTATTGGCAATGGTTTGAGTACTCAATTACAATTAAATTCAGCAGTAATTCTGACACTTCACAAGACTGAGTCACAGTATTTGTTCATTAGCCTTGGTTATCTTCTATTTGGTTATTCAAGAAGTACAAAAAATAAACAAGGAGAAGAAAGGGATGACTCTGAATCCATATAAAGCAAGTTCTCGGAAAGAGTTCACTGATTCTCACATTTAATAATTTGTCCATTCATTCATAATAAGTGTAATATTTATTAAGTGTCTACTAAGTTCAATACATGAAGACTCCTTGTGGGATGAGCACTGGTTTCTGTATACCTTGCTACATTTCACTTATTTTCCCAAAAGACAAACTTTCCTCAACTTGCCCTTTGTCTGTTACTATATAAATATATCTTGCAAATGATGAAAAAATGGACAAGTATCCAAGAATCTTGAGCTTCTAATGGAGGACTATAGTTTAATGATACTGCCAGCATTTGGAGATGCCAAGATACAGGGTGACATAATTGTTTCCTATATGCCGTGACAGCATGGTGTGAACGTGAACTAATGCCTGCATTTCCCATCTTCTGTTTCCTGCAAAAAGAGATTCAGATTCCTTCCCAAATGGTAACTAAATATACTCAGGCTTTCAGAAATATCTGCTTATTGGGACCATTTTGTTCTCAGTTTTGTTTTGTTTCATCTCTACATCTCTACACTGAACAATGTACCAAGCATTAAAAAATGATGCATGGATAAATGAACCTGATTATGGGTTCTCTTTTGTACCTTTCATGCTCATAATTAATTATTACTAATTTGTAACTTATGATCCATTTTATACTTTCTTCTTGATTATCAAGGAATTCAGAAATAGCCAGGTGACTTTGCTGCTTTCTCTAAAAGAACTGGCATTCGTTCACACACCAAGGCTGTATGTATA
>PVJO010024173.1:0-24816 GCA_004026905.1 Hystrix cristata
ACCTTAAATATATTTTACCTAAAAATAATCTCGTAGAACATTTTCATCCACATCATGCCTGAGCCCCCACATGTCAGGTCAAGTGCAGAATGTACTTTTGGTTCATGTGGTATCATGTTGATGCCCAAAGAGCTTCCGATCTTGGAGCACTTTGTATTTCACATGTTTGGATTAGGGATTCTGAACTGTACTTCCAACAGCCATTATTCACTTGTTTCTGTAGAATGGTTTCAGTGGACGATTACTTGCACCGTATTTTCTTGGTATCAGTGAAACTGCATATCAAAGGTAAAAATATTTTAAAATATTAGAAAAACAGAATCTGGATATCTTGGTTATTCAGATTATTCATAAACATTTTTTAATGTTTTGGGAAAATTTACATGTCAAATAGTTTTCAAGTTATGAACATGAAAATTTAAATTAAAAAGTTTGACATTAAAAATGAGTCTGCAACATGTATAAACAGGGATAGAACACTGCGAATCCAAAGTTCATGCATTAAAATTTAATATTTATTTATTTGTGAAATATTACAGGTAATAATCTCCATCAATTCAAGGGTGCAACCATTATCTTTTACACATTAACAAATATTTCATCTTGGTTTAGACAGAACTGAGAACAGAACCTTGAGCCTCACACATCTGGGGCAGGTGCCTGTATCTCCAGCCTAACAGAGGTGTTCAGATGCACAACATTCAGAGCTGAAGTATATGGCACTTCAGGGGCAATATAATCCAATGAATTTATTTTGCAAGAAAATAGGTAAACTCCCGAGATTAATGAGAGATGTCCAAGGTCACAGGATGAGGTGTAGGCAGAGCCTGCCCTGTAACCAGACCACCTAATCCAGTTTGGTGAACTCCCCTGCAGGCGAGGCTTAGCCCCAGAGAGCAGAGCACAATGTCCCTGTTGTTCCAGAAAGGACACTGACTCTAGCACAGCTCTGTGGCTCCCACTCATCAATCTCACTTGTTGTCAAACTTCACAAGGGAGTTTTTATTGCAGAAGCAGCATTACATTAAAACAATTCCGAGTGTAGCCAGAACTGTTTTTCAGAAGAAATGGACATAGAGTAGTCCCTACACAAGCAGCCATGACAAAGATTATTTAAGATAATTGCAAAGTTATAGGAAAATTTCCTGGATTATGAGAAAGTCTAAGACATTAAATTAAGTTTTCTGTTTGTCATATTATTTATCATCTTTTCCTCCAAGATATTTACCTGCAAGAGTCAAAACAGTCAGTGTAACAGAAACATAATCTAATAAGCATCCAATCTGATATTCTAATAGTATTCTTTTGAGTTGAAAATGGTCTACTTTATACTCCCATTATCTCTGAAAGTAAAATTTCAGGCATTTGCTTTTTTTTTGATGCAAATATTCTTATTGTTTATTGAGTGCTTTCTTAGTTTTATATAGCATTAAAATTAATGCAAATTTGAACCAATTGTATTTTATCCCTGAATATTAATTTCATGCCTTCTAGGGAAGCAAATACTTAAATAAGGAACATTGGGATGCTTAGGAATAATTGAAGACCTTTATCTGGCTCATTCATTTACTCATTTGCTCAGAAAAAATATTTACTAATGATCTCTTATGCACATGCTACCATAAAGTTATGGACTAGGTTAAATAAATCTTGATCCTTTGTGTAAAATAATAATGTAAGAAAATACATAAAATATATACACAGACATGTTGAGTTAACTTCAGAAGTGTAAGAAATTCTTACTATCAAAACCAGGCAAACATTTCTAATACAACATAAGTTACAGAAGATTTTGAATAGTGGAAGTAGATGTCCCAGATATACTACAAAAAAGAGGAACAAAACACATGATGCTAAACATACTGATAAGAATGATTAAAGTTTGTAGAGAAAGAAACAGGACAAAGATAAAAGAAAGGGAGGCAACTCTGCTAGATTTCTAAATAAATACATAAGATTTTTATATACACTTTACAGGGTCTTCATTTACTACAATTTGTTTGAATGTGAATTTGTTCTGCTCTGGTTTAAAGCATGCTCAGCCTCGGTGTTGTCTTTTCGGTATGGATATTTAAATTTTTCTTCAATTCTTAAAAAATTTTAAGCACTGTATTTGCATATTTCCTTTCCCCAGTTATCTCCTATTCTTCCTTTCGAAACCCTTCTCAGGCAAAATTGAAGTCTCTCTATCCATTCTTTGTATTTTCTAGTCCTTTTCCTCTCTTCTTCCATCCTTCATCTGTGGTAAAACTTCATTTTTTAATTCTAGTAGTTAACCTGCTCAGGATTGTTCCCAGCATGCTTCCTCTTTAGTATAGTAACTGATTCCAGATATTTGTTTCTGTTTTCAAGACTTTAAAAATATCTATTTTGTTTCTACTCTCTGTACTGGAAGCCCTTGTTGGCATTCAGAATAAATTATAACTCTGTTCTCCAGCGCTGCTACTCTTACTTAATCATTTCAAATTTTAATGAAGGAGGGCCCCTTGGTCTGTGAAGGTCACTGGGAAGAATTGCCCTGTCTTCTGATTTTTCATTAAGCATCTTCCGTATTAGTCGCTTTTAATATACTGATGAGCAAGGTTCATTTTAATTTATAAGAAACAGCAATATACAGTGAGATGATAATATTTATTCAAGTCTCCATCCTGTTCAGGCTAATACTTTTCATAGATATTATGTCCACATGTCTTTATTAACTTTATGTGAAAAAAGAGACCTGAAAAGCATTCCGGACATCATAACAGACCTTCGTTATTCTCCACAAATATCAAACCGTTGTGTGGTGCACTTTCAGCAGAGTGAAATTTAACTGCGCTCTGTGACAGTCACACTCTGGGCTGCTGGGCTGTCTGGCCTCTGCTCTTCCGAACAAGCCCTGAGCAGGTCACGGTAGCATTAGACAAAGCTGATTCTCTTCACATCGAGCCGTGACTTGACAGGCGCCGTGGGAAGGGCAGGCTGTAGACGACGCATCTGGGTTCCAGCGTCCTTTTCTGGTGGGGCCTGGGCGGCTCCGTTACAGCTCAGCATCAGTAATGTGTTCTTCAGTCCTCACAGATAAGCTGAAGACCTGCCCGAGTGCCGCCCAAATCTGAAGGCTCTTTTGCTTTAAGATGGTTCATCTACTGGGCAGAGCAAACAACTACCAAATTCCCCTGCTTTAGTCTTAGAGTGATGTAGTGTATTCACTCATTACATGTAAATGTATACATATAAAGCATCTAAGAACCTTTAATCTCATAACAATGTTTTGTGGTCAAAGAGTTTCTCCTTGTGTGTTTGCTTGTTTTTACTTACATAATTTAAACTAATGTAAGAACAACAGAAGATAGCTGGGTATACATTTACCCCTGAAAGTAAAATTTAGTAAAAAGAAATGCTGTAAATGGTTGAGTGTTTTTTTTTTTTTCTGGTTTATAGTAAGGAGTTACTGATTAACTGATCGAGTTGGTGTGTGGCAGGGTCAAACCCAGGTGCTTGTGTATTACAGGCAGACACCTCCCATAGCTGCATCTCTAGGCTTGTGGAAAACTTTTGAAAACACTAACTCATCTATTAATGTTTTAGATTAAGCATTGATTTTATTATTGTTGTTTATTGAACCAATTATTCAAAAATCTTAAATTTTAAGTGAAGTATATCAGACACATAATCTTAAATATCACATGGTTTCTCTTACATGAAAAACACAGGATATAAATAAAGTGCCAAATAAAATACAGATAATGGAAAACAGAGAGAGAAAAAAAGTTACGGTTATACAACATGGACAATGTATCTAAAAGTGTACCTTGACTTAGCATAATTAATTTAGTATATGTTTTTGGCCTATTCTGGTCTTAATCTGTATATATGATAATTAACTTTATAATGACTTACAAGATAAATAAATCAATCTGATATTGGCAAAGTAAAAGTGGAATGGAGAAAAGAGGAAAAAATTGAGATGTGTTATGTACATGTACCAATTCCTCACAACGAATGTCGTCATTATGTTGAAATAAAAATTAAAGATGTACTAATAAAAAATTTTTAAATCAAAAGATTCAAAATCATATTAATTTTAAAAGACTGTTGAATATGTCCTTGCTTCAAAAGCTGTTACTTTTTAAGTCGACAGGGCACATTTCTGATCAGTAATTTTTATCATATCAGGGTGAGAATTTATGTTATTCACTAATTTAGGCTTTCATAATGTGTTTAGCATTAAGAATACAAAAATTGTTGATGAAAGTAATACTCTCATTAATTTTGTATAGCCAGAACTGGGCATGGTTGAGTCAGTAGAAAAAACATCTATGTGCCTCTCTTATTCATAGTCTACCTTCTCTGGCTGTCTCCTTAGCTCGCTGTCTAGCCCCCTCCCCGGCTCTTGAACTGCCCAGCGGCTATTTCATTCATGCTGCAGAGCTAGTTTCTTTTTTTCTTTTTGCTATTTAAATAAACCTTCCCACCGCAAAAAAAAAAAAAAAAATCTATGTGATGAGCTGAACAAAAAATAAGTCTCCACTTTATTATTCAAACAAAATAAAAGGTGCCCCATGATAATGTGATATCTATGCCAAAGGTAATAGGAATAATGCCTCTATAATTTTAGGAGAGAATTAACTATTGAGTAATAAAACTAATTGCTACTGAAGATGTTACAAGGCGAGTCTTCTAGATGGAATAACTAATTCACAGGAAGCTTACAGACAGTGTACGAGAACATGCCACTGTAATTGTGTGTTGTAAGAGTATAAAAACACAATACCAACTTTCAATAGACAAATGAGACTATAAGGAACTTTAACTGTCTTGTAGTCCCACTTCAAGCACCTGAAAGATTTATCTTTGATTAGAACTGACACATAAATTGAACATAGCTGAAAAGTCAAGTTATACTTCAGTAAAGATGGAAAGAGTGGGAATAATAATTATGATTTCACTCTGCATTTATGCAACACTGCATGCTATTCTTCTTTTATATCTATAGCTCTTGAGCAGAATGCAAAGATTATGTAACATCAAGATTATAATTCTGATTTGTCTTCCATTTCTTCACACCATGTAGTTTACATGCTGCTGTAGGGTTTCCTTCTCATGAAAATGTTAGGAACTTTCAATACAAAAAGTGGTGCACGACTTAAGGGTCAGATCTGTAATGGGAGACTGTACATATTACTAAATACAATCTCTGAATCAGAACGGTAACGCTCAGACAGAAAGAAAAGAGTCCTCAAACACAATTTTACATTAAGTGTGTTACTTAAGGCAGCTTCAGTGTGTAGATGATAAAGTAAAGCTAACGTATGAGGTTGTTCTTTAAAACAGGAACTATCGTAGTGACGGTTCTAATAACCTCTTTGCTCTGGCCCACTGTCAATATTCAAGCAATATTTCCATAATTCTTGCTCTAGATGCTAGGATAAGAGTCCTGAAAATAAAAAAGATACAATTTGAGAATGACAGTTATATACTATGTATGATTTCAGCAATCTGAATTGACGTAAAGCATTGCAACACAAACTTATTGCATACATTTCAAGACTTCATGAAAATGTTTCAATATTGCCATTACTAATAAATACAGTGAGTCTTCCTGAGGTAAGTTCAGAATATTTCTTTCACTAAATTCTGGACTAGTCAATGATCTGAAAAGTCCCTTCAAGGATAATTTTGGTTGAAACAGAAGATTTTTCTTTTTTTTAAGAGTAAAGAATGGTTAATTCTTTGCAGCAAGGAAGGAACACACTGGAGATAATTCTCAAAGCAACGTCTCCTTGATCAAAGCAAGCAAAGGGATTTTGTTCGGGGAAACTTACATTCATACAGGAAAGATGAATTACCACAGGTAGAGGCCGGTAAACTGCTGAACTTGCTGAAATTCAAGGTCCTACATTGCATGTTTTCTGACTTTTATTAGTACATATTTGCGGTACGTAATAACTACACTCACTGTAGGGAATGGGTACATGTACATCACACATCTCAGTTCTCTTTTTCCCTTCCCTCTGCCTCCTTTTATTTTTCCAGCATCAGATCAGATTCATTTATCTACCTTATAAGACGTTATAAAGTTAATTATCATGTACAGGGTATGTCAGTTCATCAATGCTTTCATTTGTGAACAATTTGGTTTGCAAACAAAAGCGTTTGGCAAAATTTTGTTTTTGTTTTCAAACCCTACATGGGGTGACAAACACAACAACAGCCTCCCTTTCCTCACAAACACAAACATGGACCATCTTTTACAAAACCGTGGAACAAATGATGTTCGTGGACTGAGGTACCACTGTGTACAGATTAAAAAAACAGACTCATAGGCCATAGGTGAACTTTTGCTAAAATTTAACAAAAAAATAAGGAACTAATTCTTCCTAATATAAAAGACTAAATATCCAAGATACAGTCCAAAAGCACGTGTTATAACAAAGCCAAGAATATCATAACCCAAATGAAATAAGAACCGGCAGTGGACTCATACCAACAACACGTGCATGACACGCTGGAATTGTCTGACAGGATTTTAACGCAGCTACCATAAGAGTTTCAGCAATCGGTTACAAATTCTCTTTGCTTTGTAACTAACTCTGAATTTTAGAACAGCTTCAGATTGACATAAAAGTTCCAAAGACAGGACAGCGCTCACCCACATCCTGTTTCCACACCGCTAACACCCTCATTGGTGGAGTGCGTTCGCCCCGACTGGAGCAAAAGTGTACCTTGTCATCGACTAGCAGCCGTGCTTTATTCTCCTTTCTTCAGGTTCCCACCGGGGTTTTCTCTTCCGCGACCCCCTCGCCCACACGCTGCTCCTCTAGGCTGCGGTGGCTGCCCAGACTTGCCTCGCTGTTGATGGCCTGGGCGATTCTGAAGAGTCCCGGGGAGGCGGGTTGTAGAGGCTCCCTGGCCTCAGAGGAAGAGATGCGTTTTTCATGGCTGCACCGGGCCTGTCAGTTCTCGGAGAGGAAGGCTCTGCCGGTGCAGGGCGGGTCTCTGTCGGAAGTCACACACCGCACCGCCGCCCCAGGAGGCAGGCGATGATGCTCCGCATCCCTGGAATTAACTGGGAATTTTCTGTACGGGAGATTTTTCTTTGTCTCACGTAGATCTGCGAACTCATTTATTTATGGCAGTATGGACTCATGGATATTCATTTTAAGTTTTGGCTTGTAATTCAGCACCGCACTGGGAGTTGTGTTTCTCGGATTGTTACGGACTTGGCCATTCTGCGTTCTTCCAGGCGGCTCCGGTTCTGTTTTGTGTTTCGGACACTTCTCA
This sequence comes from Hystrix cristata, assembly GCA_004026905.1. NCBI lineage: Eukaryota > Metazoa > Chordata > Mammalia > Rodentia > Hystricidae > Hystrix > Hystrix cristata. Next base: position 7,267 of record PVJO010024173.1, read on the forward strand.
GCCCAGAACTCTGGGGCTAAAGCGGTTCCGGGTTCCTACCCAGCACCCCTCCCGACCCTCGGCCTCCCCGCTACCCGCAGGACCGGAGAGCATTGTGTGTCTCTTTCTTCATTTTTCAATCTAACCTCTAGTTATACCACGTCCTGTTTCGTTAATTAGGTCTAGATGTTATTAGTGGATGTTGTGGGAACTTTCTGAGCTTTTGTAGTAGTGTGAGGAAGTTTTTTGGTGACTAATTCTGGCATATTTGAAAACATATATTCTATGTAGTGTAAGAGTCTATACACGGGAGCTTTTAAATCTTTTGTACTCGGTCTTATTTTGAGGCCTATTTAAGTTATTTCTGAAATAATTGCTAAAGTCTTCCTAAATTATGTATTATATGTGTATTTACAAATTTCTCCTGCTATTACATGTGGCGTATATACGTAGGAAGAAAGGTGTTCGCGCCATGTTTTCTCAGTGGGTTTTCCTTTTACTGACCTGGACTGTCCCTTTGTCTGTGAATGTGTTTGCATTAAAGAACTGTTCATTCGGTTGGCATTGTTATGCTTGCCTTCTTTTATGTCAAAATCTATTTTCCTGATTACTATTTTATTAACTCTATTTACGATCATTTTTAAAGTATGTGTCCTATAAAGAGTATATGGAAAAGTTTTTACTAACAATTCTGAGAGACTCTTTTAATAACAGATGATTCAGGCTCGTTGTGAATACAGGCACATTTGAGTTTACACTATCCATCTTATTTTGTGTTTTCTCTTTTCTGTGTTTCCTAATAACATTTTTCCTACGTTGCCTTATTCTTGATATAAATGACTTTAGGAGATTCTACTATGTTTTCTTAAATGATTTTGAGAAAAATCTTATTTGACTTTGTCTTTAACATTCTCTTTCTCTCTCTTTTTTTTTTACAACAAAAAACTGATTGTGGCTTAATTCATATTCAAATAATCACACATAGTATGTACAATTCGACATGACTGAGAAAAATCAGTGTTAATTTGTGTTTAAGTATTTGTCAGGCATCACTAAGGAAGCTGTCTTGTCCTTGGCTTTGTTTGTAGTGAGGTTACTGATTACTGATTTTATGTCTGAACTCATCGTTGATGTTCTCAGATTTCCTATTTCTTCATGATAGAATCTTGATAAATTGTTTTTAATTGAAAATTTATCCTTCATTTCTAGGATATACAATTTCTTGTATTACTGTTCATAGTATTCTCTTATGATGCTTTATATTTCTTCACTGTCAACTATAATATCCCCTTGTTCATTTCTGACTTCATTAATTTGAGATTTATTTTCTTCTTAGTCTAGCTAAAATTTTTTTCAGTTTTATTGTCCTTTCATAAAACCACCTTTTAGCATCATTTATGTTTTCTACTTTACTCTTAGTCTCTAGTTCATTTAGATATGCTCTAATATTTATTAGTTCCTTCTATTTGGTAACATTGGGCTTAATTTGTTCTTCTCTTTCTGGTTCCATGTGGTATAAAATTTTGTTGTTCATCTGAAATCTTTCTTCTTACTTTACACCATCATTTATGGATCTTTTTAGTACTGCATTTGTTTTGCAGAATGTTTTGGTTGTTGTACTTTCATTTTTACTTGTACTAAGATATTTTTTATTTCTCTTTTGATTTATTCTTTCAATTGCTATATATTTAGGAATGTGTGTTAATTTCCAAATATTTATTAATTTTCCAATTTTCTTTCAGTAGTTGATTTTTATTTCATCAGTTTGGTCAGAAAAGAGATTTGTTATGATTTAAGTCTTCTTAAATTCAACAATTCTTGACTTTTCCCCTAGTATGTGACCTATCCTGGAAAATGTACTACATGTGGTTGAGGAGATTTAATATTGTTAATATTTAATATTGTCAGTGCTACAAAAAGCAACCTGCAGATTTAATGTGATCCCTTCACAAATCCCTATAGAAACGGGCAAATCGATTTTAAAATTCATATGCAACCTCAAGGGACCACCAATAGCAAAATAACTTTGTAAAAGATTGAAGTTGAAGGATTTACACTTTCTGTTTTCAAAAACATTTGATCGAATTCTCTGATATAGCATCCAATCTGGGCTTTTGCTTGTTGTGAAGTTATTGATTCCCAATTCTATGTTTTGATTAAATCACAACTACAGAACTCAAAACAATGCGAAATTACCATAAATATGAACAGATGAATGGAATAGCACAGAGTCCAGAAATGAGCCCTCACCTGTTCAGTCCGTTGACCTTCAGCAGGGGTGCTCTGCCTCTCCAGCAGGGGCCGGGAGATGACCATCTTATCAACATGTGGGACAAAGAAGTGTGGGTAGAACTTTATATTTAACACTATATATAAGAATTATCTCAAAATGTGTGAGAGGTCTAACTGTAAAGCATAAAATTATAAACCTGTTAGAAGAAAATATGAGGTTAAATCTTCAAACCATCGCATGTGGAAACGATTTCTTAGAAATGGCACCAAAGGCACAAGCAACAGAATAAAAAATAGATAGAGTTAGTTTCATTAAAATTAACGTCTTTTTGAAACAAAGGTCTCCCTAATAAAATGAAGAGACATCTATAAATTGAAAGGAAAATATTTGCAAATCCTATACCTGCTGAGAAATTATTATGTACAATATGTAGAAAATGTCTAAAACTGAACTAAAAACAACAGGCAAATGATTTGTGTAAACATTTCTCCAAAGAAGTTATATGAATGGCCAGTAAACACATTACAAGAATGCTCAGTATCATTAATTATTCAGGAAATACAAATAAACCACTATGAAATATCTCACACACAATGATATAATTGCTAAAAAGTAAGAAAATAACAGGTGTTGGTGAGGACATGGGGAAGCCAGAACTTTTATGCACTATTGGTAGGAATGTAGAGTTTTACAGACCCGATGGAAAAGAGTAAAGCAGTTTTTTAAGAAAGAATACCCCACAAAATTCAAATCCAGATCTTGAGGAGAGATTTGTACACTCACATTCTTAGCAACATTATTCACAATAGCTAAAGTGTAGAATCAACTCAAGTGTGCATAAATAGATGCAAAATATGATCTATATATGTGGTGCAATGTTCTTCTGTCTTAAAGAGGAAGGAAATTCTGGCACTAATGTAACTGAGCCTTTCAGACCTTCTTGTAAATTACATAATCAATTTACAGAAGGACAAATATTGTATTAGGTGACTAGGAGGTCAGAATTATAGAAATAGAAAATAAACTGGTGGTGGCCAGAAGGTGAGGAGAGGCGTTATTGTTTAGTGAGTGCAGAGCTTCAATTTTATAAGAGGAAAAGGGTTATGGACATGTATGATGGTGATGGTTTCACAAAAATATATAGATATACTTAATACCACTAAACTTGGCAATTATACAGGAATAGAACTGGAAGGTACTGCATTATGTAAATTGTACCCTAATAAATTTTTAAATTGTATTATGGGTCATTTGATTTTGTTTAGGTCATGTAAAACTTAGAAGGCCACATTAATTTTCTCACTATAAGAAAAAACAATAAAAACACTCAACGAACTAAAAGTCAGCAAATTTTCTTAGGCCCTTTAGAAAATTGAATTCACAGGCCAAACTGTTCCCCCCAAATCTGCAGTTATCTGAAGACAGAGAATCATACCTAAAATTCACAGCATACTGTGGCAGAAGCCACTAGAGCCATAAAATATCAGGACATACTTAAGTAGTAATTTTGATCAATTGTCAGAAGTAGAATGAGTCTGTTAATTTCCCAGGGTCTGCAGTCTTAGTAGGCATCTCATATTTTCAGAGTTTACCTTCAGAAAACCCACCAGACTTTCCAGAGAAGGAGGGAAGACAAAATATTCTATGCCTCTGCTGGAGGGAGGGAATAATCACTTTGAAACATGTCCAAGGCATCCTTCACAACAAATGCCTGCTTTTTTATGAAAACGACTTCATAAGAGCCTTTTCTCAATTGGGAGAAGGGCGTTTCCCCAACTCCAGCAGAGGACACTGTTTTTCATCTAAAGCAACAGCCAGGAAATTCTGAGGCTTGATCTCACTGCTGTAGAATGATTCCCCATCCCATTCCTTACCACCACATGCGTGGGACTCAAGTACAATAGTGTCAGTCTCTTGTTACTCTAAATGTTTTTCTAAATAATTATAGTGAGTGAAACGTTTCTTGTCCAAGCCTGGAAGACTTACAGCTCCACCTGCATCAAATTATTTATTTCCTGTGCTATATCTTGGAAATCTTGTGATGATATGCCATACAGGATTTTTCAAAAGTCATCTCTAAAAAGAGTAAAGCCAATTCATACTCTACTGAAAGGAGGCTGGATTTTCACTCTGCTAGGGTTCTATCAGCATATCCATGTTCACAAAGTATTTCTGTTTAAAAATGTTATAGATCAAAAATATATATATACTCTCTGTCCCTGAAGGCTGAAGGTGAAAATTGATAGGCATTTTTAAGAAAAGTGAAACACATTTGTTGTCATATGAATCTGAGATAATCAGTTTATAAAATTACTCTTCATTTTGCACAAAATAGGTTCATTTAATGAGTTCATTAGCATGAAGTTTGATTAACACGTTCACTATTATTCAAACAACTAAGTAATAGATCCTAGGATTAAGATACACGGTATGAATATAAAAGCTTGTTGGAAAAATGGGGCTCTTCAGCATGTAACCAGTTAGCCAGAGAGATTTATGAAAATGTATTTGAAAGATATTTCAGGGTCTAGATGAAATTAATTAACATCCAAGCACCACTCAAGGAAATACTACCTAACAAGAGGCTACTCCTGTCTGACAGTCTAAGAAAAGCATCACATGGTGAGATTAGGACTGTCTTTCTGTTTTTGTTGAAGGCCAATTCTGTTCTCAATTAAAACATCCAATGTCTCATCAAGTTTAAAAGAAATAAGCTTTTGTCCTTTTCTAGAAGAAAAGTTTGCTACTTTCGAAGCTGTTTTTTAAATTCCTTTGATAAAGACTATTTTGTTTCTTGCATTTTTTGGTGGGGGAATTGAATCTCAGGCCCCAAATATGCTAGACAAGCACTTACCTTTGAGCTATGTCTCCAGCCCATTCCTTGAAATTTAGAAACTTTTTGATTTACTTTATTTTTCATTGTTGGTTTTTGTTTTTGACACATACTAATTACATTCATCTTGGGGTATTGGTACATTTATGTGTCACATCATGATCATTTTGATTTCCTTTCTTTTATTTTGCAACATGATTTCTCTAATTTGCCCAGGCTGCCTCAGCCACCCAAAGAGTTGGGAGTTCAGGCATACACCAGAATATTCTGCTCTTGGATATTTCATAATATACAATGCAAATGATAATAATTTATTATTAAAATATATATTGTGAACACTCTAATGTATAAAATTTGGGTTGGAGGAAGATTTGCACCTTGTTTGACCTTTTTTCTTGCATGTATGTATAAGTTGCATGATCTTTCTACGTTGTAGAGAGATGTGTGTGCGTGTGTGTGTGTGTGTGTGTGTGTGTGTGTGTAATACCCTTATGTGACCACATTGCTGTTGCTGATTTAAGGAAATATGATTCTTCAAATCAACAAGTATGTATCCCATCATACCTAGCGTACCAGTACATATAAGGAACTGTTAATAAGAGTTTGGGAAAAAATTTGCTTCTTTAATGTTGCTAGTAGAAATAATACTTTATATGTGCTAGAGACTTGTGGTACCAAAGTACTTTTGCATGCATTAATTAGAAAAGCATTAGTACCCTGAAGAGGCAATTCCTTTAATGTAAAGTACTTTGAAGCTAGGGCTATTTGTATTCCAATTCCTTCTTCCTGTGCTGGCTCTGTGGTCTTAAAGGAATTGCTAAGCTTATATTTTCGTTTTGTTTTGTTTTTACTTATGTGCTATTCAGGCACAATAAAATTTACAAGACATCTATAATAATTAAAGACATGTCTGTATAATACTTTTGTGATAACTAGAGTAGTTCTTAGCATACATTAGTGATTAATTTTAATAATTTATTATATAATTTATATGCACTAAATTTTAGCTTTATATTAAGTATATAATTAAGGCAATTTTAGCAGGTATACATAATTGTGCGATCATCATCGTTTAACTTTAGAATGATTTTCATCTCACTTTCATATGCTTATTTCCAATGCATCACCAGTCATTTTCCCTTCTCACACTGGACCCAAGCCCTGTGTAGCCACCTATTCAGGGCATTTCATATAAACAGAATCAAGCAACATGAGTTTTTGTGACCAGCGTCTTTAATGTAGCACATGGTTCTTTCATGTTGTATGTATTTTACTTCATTTTTACTGCCAAATAGTACTCCATTTTATGGATACACCTTGATTTGTTTAATCACTCTCAATTCATGGACATTTCAAACGTTTCTACATTTTTACTCTAGTGAATATGGTTGAAAGGAACATTTGTGTAAGTTTCTTTTGTGAACATATGCTTCCCTTCTCCTGGGTAAATGACTAGGGGTGGAACTGCTGGGTAATATGATAAATATATGTTAACATATTGAAGTACTGCCAAATTGTTTTCTGAAATAACTGCAGCATTATACATTCCAAATGGCAATAGATGACTGTTTTAATTTCTGTACATCCTTAGCAACACATTTTTATACTCATATCACAGTCAGCTTAGGAATTTTTTAAATTATGACATCCCAGTGGATGGACAGTGATTTTGATTTCTATTTCCTTAACAAATAATTATGGTGAGCATACTTTCATATGCTTATTTCCAATTTTATTTTTATTTCTGTTTTTGATCATTATGTATTTAAAGCTTTTGACCATATTTTAATTGTTTAGTTGCCTGTCTGTTATTGAGTACTAAGAGGACTTCGGATCCTCTAGACACAAATCCCTTATCATAAATGAGTAGATAATACTGTCAGCCAGTCTGTGAGTTTTCACTTTCTCAATTATACCACCTGCAGGACAAATTATTTTAATTTTGTTGCTGGTAACTGTGACAGTTGAGCTTGATTGTGTCAACTTGATTATCTTGGGAGCCACCCAGGCGATTAGTGGGACGCACTTCTGGATGTGTCTGGGAGAGTCATGGTGGTGTGACCTTGGATACTAGATCTGGTCCCTGGTCTCTTCTATTCTGCAGCTGCTCCCCTGATCTCTTTCCTGGCTGCTATAAGTCAAGCACCTTTGCTCTCTCTTGTCCTTTTGCCACGATGTTCCTGACTTACAGCCAGCTTACCTGGAACTGAATCCCCCAACCCACAAGGTAAATTAAACCTTTCTTATTTAAATTTGTGGCTATGGGCTATTGTGTCCCAACAACTGGAAAACTGGGGAAAGAGAAAATTGGTTCCAGGGAATTGAAGTTATTGTTGTGACTCTATTGTTTAGAAGTCTCTGGAACTATCTAGAAACCATTAGAATACTGTATGCACAGCCTGGCGGACGATTTTGGTCAGAGCTCAGAAGCCAGAATGGTGACAGGAATTGAGAGAGCAAAGGTCAGACTCAGGAAGTTGGACAAGGACGTCAATGACAGTTGGAGTACAGGCCATGTGTGTCAAGCTTTAGGAGAAAGTTTTTCTACATTTTGACTATGTCCTGAGACTTTACAGGAGACTGAAATTAAGGGAAGTGGACTGATTGATCTAGCAGAAGAAATTGAAAGGCATCCCAACATTTAGGCTATGGAGCAGCATTGTTGGTTGCTTTTAGCCAGATTTACAGTGAAAATTGGGTGCAAACAGCACACCAGATAAACTTGAAAAACTTAAGTTTTGGGCCAGAAGACAACATATGTCAAACTGGAGCCAAAAGAGATATGGCTACTAAAAAGATCAATACCATGAAAAAGGTACTTTGTACAGAGATTAAAAAGAAAATGACTTGAAGATATTTCAGGAATTGGCAAGATCCCACCACACGTTTAAGAGTGTAAATGTGTCAAATATTCATTCAAGAGTCCCTAGCACCATTATTCAAGAAAGGCCTCCTAGGGAATTGGCTCCCCAATACTCCTTTGATTGTTCTCAGTCATCCAGCTACTCATAGGCTACTGCTGTTATAGTCCAAGAGGGTCTGGCTATTCACACTGACAGCAGACTCTGGTATTGAGTGTGTGATGCTTGTTTAAATGACATTCAGAATGCAAAAACTATGGGTTCTGGAAGGCTTTAGCCCAGATTTTAAAGGAAGGCTTGAGAGAACAAAGAGTCATAGAGAGTGAAGTGTGTGATGCTGTGGGAGTGAAGACAGAATTCTAACGGAGACCCGAGGAAGTCAGAGATTCCAAGAATCTGGAATGTCAGCTTGTGAAAGTTGTAAGCAATGCGCAAAGTCCATCTGAGAGAGCGGCTGTGTGGGCTGCAAGGCCATCAAGATGGACTGCTCAGGCCCTGGAACTCATGTCACACCACCTTGCACCCCAGACACCAGATACAGTGCTGCAGGCCTTAATGTTCTCCCTGCTGGTGTTCGTCATGATTTGGTCCAATTCTTCCTGTCCCCCGCTTCTTCCCTGTTGGAATGAAAGTGCTAACCCTGTGCCATTTCATCTCCAGATTCTGTAAGTTACTTTTGAATTTTACAGAAATTCACAGCTAAGAATTTGCCTTGAGTCCCAGACGAGACTTGGACATGGAGATTTAGAAAATTCTAGAGTGATTATGACTTTGGGAAATGGCTGTTACATTACTGATTGTATGAAAGACAGTTGTACCATGTTGGGGGAATTATGGTCCTGTGTTTATTTGGGGATTAAGCATGGTTTAAGGAGCTGTTTTTGAGTGTCCAGGTGACAAAGTTTGGGAGGTAGTTTTTAAGCTTGACTGTGATGACTTGATTTGCTTGGGAGCCACCTAGCAGATTGGGGGAGCATGCTGCTGGGTACATCTGTGTGAGCCGCAGAGGAACAGAGGCATGACCTTGAGAGCTATATCTAGTTCCTCACCCCTTTCTTTCTGATGGAGCTTCCTTACTGTGGTTTATAGCTGCCATGAACTGAACGGCTTTGCTCTGTTGTGGCCCTCTGCCATGATGTTCCTGCCATCGTGACTCCCAGCAATGTGCTGAATCCTTGAAACGGTGAGCTAAATTAAATTCTCCACTGAGTTGTGGGTATCAGGTATTTTGTATCAGCAATGGAAAGCTAACACAGTGATGTACATATTTTTCTTATCTGTGTTTTTGGTGTTAGTTCTAAGAAACCATTGCTTAACTCAAAGTCATTATGATTTACTGCTGATTCTGTCTATAATTTCTTTTATAACCTTAATCCATAGTTTTGTGTCTTTTACCCAGTTTGAGTGGATGGTGCATATGGTGCTAGAGAAGAGTTCAATTTCATTTACGTAAGGGTATCCCTTGTCCCAGCAGTGTTTGTGGAAGAGATTATTATTTCCCCATTAAGCCGTTTTGGCACTCTTGTGCCATAAAAGTGAGAGATTTATGAATTCTCAATTATATTCCATTGTTCTATAAATTTATACTTATACCCAGATTGCATTGTTACAATTATTTCACCTTTGTAGTAAGTTTAGATGCAGATATTGGGAATGATGAGTCTTTCTGATTTTTTCTTTTCTTTAATTATTAGCTTGCCAAATTTTGGTGAGAAAAAAGTCCAGCTGAGATTTTGAAAGGGGTTTCATTGAATATGTAAATCAGTTTTGTGATTACTGCTCTCTTAACAATATTAAATCTTCTAAGCTAGAAACATGAAATGCTGGTTCAATCTTCTTAATTTTTTCAACAGCACTTTGTATTTTTCAGAGTACAAATTTTGTACTTATTTTGTTAACACTTATTATGAAGTAATTTATTACTTTTGATGCTATTCTACACTAACTCAGTTTCCTAATTTATTTTTGGATTGTTCATCGCTTGTGTATAGAAATCAAATTAATTTTTGTATATTAACCTTGATCCCATAAACTTACTGAATTTTTAATAGCTTTTCAGTCTAGAGGTTAGGATTTTCTGTATACAAAGACTACATAATTTGCAAATCAATGTAGCTTAACTTCTTATTTTCTCAGCCGTACGCCTTTTGTTTCTTAATGTCTCTTTCATTTTTAAGGGTAGTTTCATTATTTATGGAAATTTTGGTTGACGGCCTTTTTCTTTCAGCATCTTCAGTGCGTCTTCCCTTCTGTCCTCTACTACCTTTCATGAGACGTCAGCATTTAAACTGCCCGAGAACTCTTTGCATATAATGAGCATTTTTCTCTGCTGATGTCAAGAGCCTTTTAACAGGATGACTACGATGTGTCTAAGTGTCGATCTCCTTGAGTTAATCCTAATTGGTTTATGTTGACTTTCTGGATTGTGTAAATTAATTATTTTATCAAATTTGACAACTTTTAACAATTATTTATTTTCGAGCATTCCTTCCGTCTTTTTCTTTCTCTTCTTTTTCATTGAACACCATCCAGCGTATGCTGTTCTACATGATGTTGTCACTCAATTCATCAAGGCTCTGTTCACTCTTTTTGCTTCTTTTTCTTTTGTTGCTCAGACTGAATGATCCAAATTGTCTTTCATTATACTCACCGATTCTTTCCTTTACCATCTTAAATTTGCTGTTGAACTCTCAAGTAGATATGTTATTTCAGTTGCAATTTTTAACCACAGAATTTCTATTTGGTAATTTTAAGAAAAATTTCTACCACTTTATCAACATTTTCTATATAGAAGACACTATTCTCATGAATGTCTTAATCCTGAATACATCATTTTATTAATGTTCTTTGAACATCTTTATAGTATATAAGTGAATTACAGTATATAATCCATTCTATCAACCCTATTTATTTTTCCCTAATTCTGACTGACAACTGAGGAGAGAGAGAAATTGAGAATTAAGAATTATGTAATGTATTTACTTTTTGTTGTTGCGAAACAGTGTGATGGTTAATTTTATGAGTTAACTTAGCAGGTCCATGGTGCACAGAATTTGGGTCAAGACTCATTCTGGATATTGCTGTGAGGGTTCACTTGGAAGAGATTAACATTTAAATCAGTGGCTTCGATAAAGTGGATTTGCCTATATGAGATTGGTAGGACTCACCCAAATAGTTGAAGGACTAATAGAACAAAAAGATGACTTTCCACTGAGCAAGAGACGATCATTTTGCCAGAGACGATCTTCAGATTTAAAAACAGTGGCTTTTTGCCAGAGACGATCTTCAGATTTAAAAACAGTGGCTTTTCTTTCTCCTCTCTGCACACACACACACACACACACACACACACACACACACCCCACACACACACTCCATTGGCTCCATTTCTCTGGAGAACCACAAATAACACAGAAGATAAGCAAGGGATTGCAGGCAGTTGACAAACAGGAGAAGGCCATAATCTCTCCCTAGTGATCTCTCTGGATAAGTGGTGTTGAGACCCTGAACACCTGAAACACTGCGGTTCCCTACATCTAAGGATGATGAGAGTGCTATACCAGGGGCAGCTGCTGGGCCACTTACTTGAGAAAACGGATTTTCAGTCTTCCGCTACTAAATATGACCCAGAGACCAAAGATGGCTCCAAATATGCCATCTATAAAAGTGGGGTTCTCCTGCACGACTGTGGAACGAATGACGGAGGAGAACCTGAGACCTCAGGCAATGAGGAGGGCTGTATATTGCCCTGGACAGTTGGAAAACCCCAGAGGCTCCCTTTCTCTGCTGTCAGATCAGGACACAACCCTGTCTCTGGAGCTGGGTGCCGCAACTGAAATTTTCTTCTTGAACTGCCATTAGCCTCTACCCGCATCTGGAACCCTGGTGTCTCCCATCGGCATCGAAGATGTGTAGGTATTGCGGAACTAACATTTCCTCTATTGGAAGTCTGAACTGAATGCCTACTATTACATTTATTACAAAAAAGGGAAAAATGTAAGTCTCACCCTGGGCTTTTATCCATGATAGAGCCTTGGCCCTGGAATATCTTTCCTTAGGATGACAAATAATAGGAGCACTATATATCTTTTTGTGACCCTTGGGAATCTTCTCAAAAGATGATATCCTTTCTAGCCACACCTAGGACACTGTATTCACCTGAATGTAAGAAAAGGGTCAAGAAGCAGAAATTGGACAGAGAATGGGGTGCCGGTGAGGGAAAAATGAGTCCAAAGAAACAATGGAGAGAAATGAAAATAATAACCAAATCATGAATTTATGAATAAATCATGATTGGTCCCTTCTGAAAGTCACTTAAAAGAATACAGAGATTAATGAAAAGAAAATGTCCACAAACTACAATTTCATTGAAAACAGAAAGTAAGTGTCAACTCCAGTCTCCAACATATACATAAAGGTGTTTAAAAGAAACTTGGAAGTCAGCAGAGAAAAATATTTAGGAAAAATCTTGCAACGAGAGGCACCAGTGGTAGAAGGTTTCAGAATGCACCCCAAAAGAACGTTGCCGAAGGTCGTCTTTAGGTGTCGAATGAGAGAGAAAGTCTAAAATTCATGCTTAATACATTTGGAAAAAAAAAAATCTGTTTTGTTCAAGAAATGAAAGTCACATTACTACCCGAAGAATCATACCGAGGATGCTACATGAAATAACAAAACTAACTTAGCAATATTGTATGGAACCTTTCGGTTTGAATGTCAGTAGTTGGGCTCTTCTCCAGTGCTGCACCCTCTTTCCGCTGTGTTCCTCTATGTGGGAAATCTGTGAAATAATTGATCCAGGAAAACCAGCATATCATGATGAATAAAAATTCATTAGCATAGTAATTATATAAAGATACTTAGAATAAATGTTAGTCATTCTATTCAATAAAATCTTTCACACAAACTCTATAACTGTATGTTTACCATAAATATCAGCGTGTAGAGAGATGCAATTGGCAATGTCCAAAGTTTGGAAATATCCACATGACCTTTAGTAATAGAAGGGAGAAATAAATTACAACACATTCGCAGTGTGGATGCTGCACATCCAGGAGAACACGTGGTACACATGTGCAGAAAGAGGCGACAGTGTTGGTAAGCCTCAGAGACATGTTGAGTTAATTAGGCCCGATATTTTGGTGGGGTGGGCAGTACTGGGAACTGGACACAGGGTCTTTACACCAAGTCACAGCCCCATCCATTTCATTTTATGTTTTATTTTGGGACAGGCTCTCCCGAGGTCATTAAATTGCCTTCCTGGAGCTCAAACTTGTGATCCGCCTATGTCAGGCTACCAGAGTGCAGGAATTACAGACACGTGCCATCATGCCTGGCTAAGTGTGATTTTAAGAAAATATATAATAAATAATTGTATTTATTGACTCTCAAAAGCAGCCATGTTAGTCTATATTGTTGGAAGACAAGTTAATTGTTTAAACTTGAGGGATGTAAAACAGTAAAGTAGAACTTTTGGAGGACCAACGCCAATGCTGTTTTTTGGAGGACTAACACCAATGCTGTACATTTGTTTGCAGTTAACCTGACTTATTTTATTTATAATACACCACTAAAGTCTTTATTTTTCATATATTCAAATATACACCTATATATGAATATGTATGGAATTTCAATAAAGCTATAAATTTGTGGCCAAATATTTTGAATAAATTTAATCAATTGCCACCGTAATTTTAAGTAATTGCCTGCTCTGGGTGTTAGAACAAAATGCTATAAATTAGGTAACCAATGAACAACAAAATTTATTTCAAGCAGCTGTGGAGGCTGGGGCATCCAACACCTAGATACTGGCTAATTTGGTGTCTGGTAAGGGCACACTTTCTTATAGATGGGATCTTATTACTGTGCTCTGACATGGCAGAATGGAAGAAAAAGATCCTTCTGGCCAATTTTAAAGACGTGTTAACCTCAGTCACAAAGGATTCACCCTTATGACTTAATCAACTTGCCAAAAGCCCTCTTCTGGTACCACCTTCAGGTCAAAATTTCAGAATGTTGACTGGATACAAATATTCAATTCATAGAACTGCCTTGTTGAAAAGGTCCACAAAAAGGGAAATGCCAAGAATTCAGGAATAAGACCATAAGATAAAAGGATAGAGAATAGCTGGGGCCATGGCACTTGCCTATACTACCAGTTATTTGGGAGACTGAGGCAGGAAGCTAGTTCAAGGCTTGCCTGGGACACATAGCAAGATTCCATTTCAAAAGCAAAAAAAAAAAATCATGAAGAAGGGTAGAGAAGATGGAAGCAGGGAAATGTCAAGAAGTCGAAGCATAGGAACAACCATTACTGACAAGAAGGAAATGGTAAGAAGTAAAATGAGACTATGCATCGCATGATCACAGGAAGTACATACAGGTTAGAACAGAGTGAAATCACATAAATTGATAAAGGGAGAGGTGATAAAGGGAAATCACCCGTATAGACAACATCATGGAAGATTCAGCACAAATGATAGAGCAAAGTTGTGTAAAAACATACTTCAGCAAGCTGCTCTCAGGAAGAGGCTCAGTGCTGCAGGGCTCCACCGTGTCCTTCAGGTGCCGAGAGAACATGGGCACAAGAGTCAACAGGAGCCGCCCAGTAAAGTCACCTCGTTGTCCAAAGAAAGACCTTCTGTATCAATCGGGGGGTTATGGTGGGGAATTCCACGAATTACAGCTGACTTCCGATCTTCCTCAGTAACATAATCTTCTGTAAAAGAGCAACCACATTAATAACATCCTCCAAGAGAGACATCATGCCCCAGAAACTTCTCATCCCGCCCACCTGCCCATGAGACGCAGAACTCTGGGCTAGAGGAGAGCGCGTCACCCTGAGGATCCTGAGAGACTATCGAACTACCTGCTGTAGAACTAGGACTAAAACCAACCTCGCCCACAACTAACAAGACTCGCTAAAAGCTTGCCACTCAGAAATGCTTAAAATGCAGAGGAGGTACTCTTCACCCGCTCTGCTGTCTTCATCTGTCTGGGTGGCTGTATTGACCACTTTAGACAGGACAGAGTATAAACAACAGAAGCGTATTTATCTCAGTTCTGGAGACTAACAGTTTCATGGTCAGCCCCCGACAGATTCAGTGTCTGGGGCTTACTTCCTGGTCTGTACTTAGTGCCAACCTTGTCTAACTTGGTGCCGGGAAGTGTCAACAAGCCCTCGCGTGGTTGGTTTTATGACGGTGCTAATCTCCACCACGAAAGAGGTGCTAATCTGCACCTCGTGACCTAGTAACCTCTCAGGAGCCCTCATCCCCTAGCGTGATTGCCTTGGAGTTAAGGATTTCAAAATACGAATTCAAGAGGAAAGGAACATTCAGATATGGCACCTACAAATGTAAGAAGATATAAACTGGGAGCAAAATAATTTACTGATTGCTTAATTTGTAAGAGAATCAAACACATTGTAGTTTGAAGCTGACCCTGAGATGCAGCTTGGGATACAAGACAAAGCACCTTCAGGATCAAACCTTAGGAAAGAAACAGAGAGAAAGCACTAGTGGATGGAGGGAGAAGAAGCCTGCAAATCCTCAGTGCACTTGCCCAGGACTCTCTGGAATGTTTATCGTGCAGGTGGATTTTCCTGCATCAGGTGAGAGGGCGTGGACTTTATCCTCTCCTTCCTCAGTTACCGGAGGCGTGCTGCACCCAAAGGGTCTGAGCTCAGGTAGCCCAGGTCTCCATTGCTGAGGCAGGTGTGGAAGAGCCTCTGGCCATCTGCTCGCTGCATCTTCTGCTGCTGAGCAGCAGCCTCCAGACGACACGTGACCTACCCAAATCTGTAGGGGCACCCTCTGGCAAGGCCGACGCTCCTGGCACTGCAGGGATGCCTGGAGATGCTGAGATTTCCCTCCAGGGTCTCTCTTCTTTCTGCAAGGGCTGGATTGTACATCCAGGGGAAATAGAATGGGGACTCCCAGCCCGGGCCCTGCATGTCCGTAACAGAGCAGCCCACCTTTGCCCATGCTGTCCTTCCACCCCCCCTCAGCCCCAGCACGCACCTAGATGTGGCACTCCTGATTTGCTCGCATCGCGGGGTAGAGAGAGATCCTTTCGGAGACTTGCAGTGTCCTCTCTTAGATGAAAGCGCTTACCCAGCAGACTGAGGACCCCACGTGGGAGTTCAGTCAAGTGTTAAATCTGACAATCCAAATTCTGAATTTGTAGGCCAGTGATGGCCACCAGATGGGTGTGTGGACCTGGTGGACCACCATAAGGTCAACTCTGGCCAGCACTCTTCTCGGTCTCTGGTACCAGCTATCGACACTGCTGGGGACAGAGTACCGAGGCATCAAAGGCAGCTCAGAATCTGTGTTCAGGGGTCCTCATTCCCTTCTCCCTGAGGTGCTGTGACCTAAGCGAGGGAACTGAGCTAATCATACCATCCATGGTTTCCATGGCGACATAACCAGCTCTTTGGCCCAGGAAAATTCCAAGTCTAAAATTCAGAAATTGACAAGGGGCCATGAATGTCTATGTTTTCGGATGGTTCTACCTAACTGCAGCCTAGAGTCCCTTAACATCTTCAGTTACTTCAGAGATTTTCACTGTTGACTTCAGCCTAACTAACTGGGTTTTGCCTCCTGGCCTCCCTTGTTCTGGGATCCCGTCGCTCCCATTGCAATAGTAAAGTAACTGCTGTGGTGGCCACGACCTGAAGGGGACGCAACTCTGAATGCTGTAGTGGTGCGAGGCTGCCTCAGCGTGCATTCTGTACAGTTTTCATAAATGGCGTGTGCTTTGGGCCCTACCACGGTGCATGATCATGCAGAGAAATATCAGGGCTTGTGTAGCTCGTAGGCTCCAGCTACCTGCCTCCCTGAGCCCTTTAATCCCTACCTCACCTATCTGCCATGACTTCCTTCAATACGGAAAGTTACTTTTTCTTGCTTCTACGAAACATTCAGTAACAAGTCTGCATAAATATATGTTCTTCAAATAGTACTGACTTCTTTTACTAGCACACTAACTTTTCGATACATCTATTCCTCAAATGGAATAAATTTAATGTCCTTTTTGCCTTTGGGTTGTCTGTTTTCTGTGGAAATAATTATTTAGTATTCCAACTCACTTTAAATTTCCCTAGCGTGTTCTTGTGTGTCTTTCAGGATGCTCTGTCTTGCTTTTCCGGTATCTGAGGAAACCTACTACCTATCTCATTTGTTTATCACACTTTGAGCTCAACCCTCTTCCCTATGAGTAAACTAGTTCAAATTGTTCCTCTTCATTTATCATTTACTCCCAGAAGCATACAAATGAGAGTATGTATACTTGGAAGAAATAACAATGACTTAAATTTTCAAAAAACAAATGATACTTACGTGTGTGTGTGTGTGTGTATGTGTCTATCAATACATATATTTGATTTCTTGGATATTTAAAGGCTAATGCATACTTTATAAGAGAGAAACAACGTGTCAAATCATTCCTATTAACTATTAAAATTGACTCAGATGAAGTCTGGAGAAGCACACTGAGCCTCTCATGTCCCAAGGCTGCTGTCTTCTCTGGAAATGCTCAGTACCTATTGGGTGCTCTTTGTTTGTGCTCAGTGATTATGTTCTAATTGTACCCAATTACTATGAAAGTGTGCCTTTCCACAGAAAGTGTTTTTCTCTTTTCTT